>QLSS01000447.1:22780-70216 GCA_024372645.1 Trichomalopsis sarcophagae
TGATAATTCTACGAAAAAATTGAAAGGAAAAATCTTAGGCTGATACTTCTTATTTGACCTTGAATTGACCTTCTCAAGGTCACTAAGACAATCTTGAAATGTCATTTCCGACGTAATTTTTTCCGCTGCTCCGTATTTCGAGGTCAAAAATAGGGGTAACCGTTAAAAAAACACAATGACCTTCAAATGACCTTGAAAATTGACTTCAAGGTCAAAGGTGTTGGTGTCATTAGGTGGACCTTTTTGTCCCCTTCAACTTTTGTCGAGGTCATCTTTCGACATCAGTAAAATAAAACCAGACAAACAGCTGTTTATCAGATTTTTTGTTATTTGACCTTGAATTGACCTCCATGGCCGACTCTCCTATGGACCTCGTTACAGAGGCATGTAATGCATCCATGACACGATCCCAACAAACGAAAAAAGGGCATAAGGAAACATACTGGTGGACAAGTGAAATTGCTGAACTGCGCAAGAAATGCCATCGAGCACGCAGACTCGCTCAAAGAGCTCAGAACAATCGAGGAAACTTGGGGGAGCAATACCGGCTGGCACGAAGAAGGCTACGTAAAGCAATAAAATCGAGCAAAAAACGCTGTAATCTAGAACTTTGTGAAGAAGTAAACAGGGACTTATGGGGCCGTCCCTACCAAATGATCATGGCGCGACTAAAGGGCAAAGTAGCAACGCCGCCAGGCGAAGCGGAATTCTTGAGCAGCATAATTGAAGTCTTCTTTCTCAAGGACGATCAATGTCAGGTTCACTGGAAAGCTCCATCACCAGATAATATCCCACCTCTAACTGAAGAGGAACTCAGAAGAGCCTGTGCAAAGACCAGGGACGCAGCTGCACCCGGCCCAGATGGCGTCCCAAATCAGGCTATCAAGCTGGCAATAAAAAGTAACCCAAAGGTATTTCTAAGGGTTTTTGAAGCGTGCCTTCAGGAGGGCATCTTTCCTCAACGCTGGAAACTGCAACAGCTAGTCCTGTTGCCAAAAGGCGAAAAACCACCGGAAGATCCGTCGTCCTACAGGCCTATTTGCTTGTTAGACACCCCAGGGAAGATTCTTGAAAAAATCATGGGCGGACGACTTCAAGATTTCACCGAGGGGCCCTTAGGGTTATCAGAAAGTCAATTCGGCTTTCGCAAAGCCAAATCCACCACAGACGCGATCATGCTAGTGGTTAACACAGCACGCGAGGCAATTAGCGGCAAGAGATGGAAGCGAGGAACTAAGAAGTATTGCGCTATTGTCACCCTGGATGATATTGCGATAGTAGTGACCGGCAAAACATTGGAGGAGATTACCGAAGACGCAATCGACGCAATCCGCAGCATCAGAAGCTGGATCACGACAGCTGGTCTCCAACTGGTTGACCACAAGACGGAGGCGGTCCTGGTGACAAGCCGGAAGAAAAAGGAGACAATAACCTTAAGGGTTGGAAGCAGCGATATTATCTCGGCGCCCTCCATACGATACCTAGGAGTACAAATCGACGCCCGACTAAGGTTCGATGAACACCTTAAAAGAGTCGGTAAGAAAGCATCGCAGGTGGCGAATGCGTTAGCTGGACTGATGCCCAACATAGGCGGACCGCGGCAAACTCAAAGACAGCTGCTGGCACACGTAATTGACTGAATTACACTGTACGCCGCCCCGGTCTGGCATGAAGCAGCAACGGTGAAGTCGTACACCAAGGAGGTAACATCAGCACGCCGTCGGGCCTGTCTACGAGTCACTAGCGGATACAGGACGACCTCTAGCGATGCTATCGAGGTCCTGGCGGGAATTCTCCCTCTGGATCTTGCAGCAGAAGAAAGGGCAAGACTCTTTGAAAGGCATCAAGAAGATGAGCGGTCAATGGCACAAATTAACCTTTAGACTGCCGGGATTTGGAAGAGCATATCGCCCTCAGAAAACTGGTATTTGAGGTACCTTATATCAATGATTGATCATACACACAGTGTCGATTATGGGGTGCGTCAATATATTGATTCTCCGGCAGTCTAAAGATTAAAAAGGAGGAACGCTAACGCACCCTGGAAGCATGGCAGCGTAGATGGAGCGCGTCCACAAAGGGAAGATGGACACACCGTCTGATGCCTAATATAGGAGTATGGATAAACAGACGACATGGCGATCTGCATTTTTATCTCACTCAACTACTGACGGGGCATGGCTGCTTCAGGTATTACCTGCACCGTTTCAAGTTGGACAATGAAGCTACTTGCCCAAATGCCCGAATTCCCTCGAAGATGCCGAACACATCACCAAAATTTGTCCACGGTTTGCCGCAGAAAGAGAAACTCTCTTAGAAAGTCTAGGTGAAGCCGTCACGCCTGAGAACTTAGTCAGGCTGATGCTCAAGTCAGCAAATAACTGGAAGGCTGTGGCGTCTTTCGCGGCCACCGTAATGAAAAAACTTAGAAGTGAGGACACGGCAAGACGTCAGCTTAAGGAATCCCGAGACGATGAGACTACAGTCCGTACATCTGCTCCTTAGATCGATGCTGAGAATTGTAGGTAACTAAGTTGAGCCAAGACTCCCCCACCCGATGCAGAGGAACGTAGGTGTCGGGGTTGAGGCTACAATAAGATGTGGCAATGCCGTCTAATGTAAGTGCTCCTCAAACCGATGCAGAGGAACGTAGGTTGAGCTGAGCCCAGCTCCCCTGCCTGATGCAGAGGAACGTAGGGCGAGGGTTGAGACTGCCAGAGGATGACCGGAAGATGCTGTAGGAAGTAGATGGCCGGACGATGCAGTAAGAAGCAGACGAGTTTGAACCGGAACCCCTAATCACTACGGTGGACGGTGGAGGGGGGGGGGGGGGGGGGGGGGGAAAGGGAAAACCCCAAACGGCCCCCCCCACGGACGGGGGGGGGGGGGGGGGGGGGGGGGGGGGGGGGGGGGGGTATGGAAATGTCAAACCCCAAACGGCCCCACCGAAGTACGATGTCTAGCGATCAACGTCAACGTCAACGTCCGTATAAAAAAATACACACACACACACACACCTATACACCTATACACCTATACACCAACGTATAGGCTAAGTAACTATATATATATATATATATATATATATATATATATATATATATAATTTGTATGACAATAAATATTTGATATATATTTAAAAAAAAAATAATAAATCAAATATTTATTGTCATATAAATTAAAGTATTATAAATTTTATTTGTTACAAATAGATATCAACTTCTGAAAATGGCAGATATTATGGATGAATGCTTACAGCAAGTTAATCTCTTAGAAGAGGTTGATAAATTATTATTTTCTACTACTGCTGCAGTCGATTTATCTACTATAACACAATGGAAAAATCACTTTCTTCTATCAATAAAGACTTTTCGGAAGGTTTAAAGAAATAACAAACTTTCAGTTGCACAAAAACAAAGTATTTTATGTACTTTAGCAAAAGTAGAATGTATAAATGCAAGACTTGAAGTTATGGCTAAAAGAAAAAGTGGTGGTGGAGTACAGGTAATAAAGAAGACTATCGCTGATCGTGTGCGTTGGATTGATATGGACAACGCTGATAATAATCGCATGAGGACTGTATATGCACTGTTATAGCAAATTTAACGCATATTGATGTACTTAAATTTCTACAAGATGCATCAATATTATTTTTGAGGAATAAAAAATATGATTGCTAAACACTAAGCTTTAAAAGTAAACACTGTTTTGTCATGTAAATTTAAAAAAATATGTACAAAAAATAATGAAGATGCAGAAGAAGAAGAAGAGTGCATTGAGATAAAATATTTTAACACACAAAATTATGAAATTTTAACTGCGAAATCGTTAAACAAATGGTTCGAAACTAATGTTACTGAACCTCTACTCGTGGATATTGAGAAATTTCAGGAACGTGACTCTGGCTGGACTCTGCATTCAATTGAAAATATACAGTTAAACATAAATAAATTTAATGCAATATGCACTGGCAGCTCTTATATACCCTTACCAGCATTTATAGAAAAAAGGAAAGCATGTATCAATGTTCAAAACTATGATAACAAATGCTTCATATGGGCAATTTTATCTGCACTGTATCTTGTAGAACGTACAAATCATCCTAACAGATTAAGTAATTACATTCAGTATGAAAACACCTTGGATATGAAAGTGGTTTCCTGTATCATTAAAAAATATACCAAGATTTGAAAAGCAAAATACTACAATCTCCATGAATGTTTTTGGATTAGATAATACAAATCTTGTACCTCTCTATTCAACATCTTGTAAAAAGAGTAATCATGTAAATCTTCTGTTACTAACGAATGATAAGTTAGATGATAGTGGTGAGTATGTATTATCAGAGTAACATTATGTATACATAAAACATCTATCGCGTTTCATTAGTAATGATTTTAGCAAAAAAGGAAGAAGACTATTTATATGTGATAGATGTCTAAATTTTTTTACAAAGAAGATAATTTAACTAAGCATGAAAAACACTGTAAAAAGTTAAATAATTGTAAAATAAGAGGTGAAAATAATAATGTTACTTATGGTACTTTTTATAGAGCGTGGAATCCGAGGTGGTTTAAGTTTAAGTGTTCAAATCGGTATGCAGCAGCCAATCATAAGTATATGCTTGAAAAGTATAATAAAGATAAAGAAAATGAATATTTAATTTATTTAGATGCGAATAATTGGTATCGATTCGGACTTTCACAACGTCTTCTATACGATGAATTTTAGTGGCTTTAAAAGTTTGAAAATTTCGATTTATTTTCTATTGCATCAGATGCTTCTCATGGTTATATTTTAGAGGTTGATTTAGATTATCCTAGTGAAATACACGATGAGCATAATGACTTACTGTTTTGTCCAGAACATGCAAAACCTCAGGGTTCTAAGCAAGAGAAACTTTTAGCTACACTTGATCCTAAAAGAAATTATGTTATTCACTATGTAGCTCTAAAACAGGCTCTCTCAAATGGTCTTTAACTCATTAAAATACATAAAATTCTGAGATTCAAGCAGTCTCCATGGCTCAAATCATACATTGATTTGAACGCTAGTATGAGAGAAGTAGCAAAAAATGAATTTGAAAAGAATTTTTTCAAGTTGATGAATAATGCAGTATTTGGTAAGACTATGGAAAATGTAAGAAAAAGAGTTTCAGTCAAGCTTATGAGTAAATATGATAGAAGATATGGCGTAGAAGCTCAAATATCAAAGCCAAACTTTCACAGTAGTTCAATAATTAATGAAAATTTAGTTACCATACAGTTAAATCAGACTGATATACTTATAAATAAACCAATTTATGTTGGTCTCAGAGTTCTAGATCTCTCCAAGACATTGAGGTATGATTTTCATTATAATTATATACGACAAGTGTATAAAGATGATCGTAAATTATTGTATACAGATACTGATAGCTTGATCTATGCTATTAAATGTGACGATTTTTATGAAGATATGAAAAGAAATATTCACATGTTCGATACTTCAGATTATTCTGCAAATGATATATTTAAAATGCCACGTGTTAATAAGAAAATTGTTGGTCTCATGAAGGATGAGTATAATGGTCAGATTCTCACTGGATTTGTTGGATTGAGAAGCAAATGTACAGTATACATGTTAATAATCAAGATAGTATGAAACAAATCAAGGGTATCAAAGCTTCAGTTGTAAAGAAAACTATTAAATTTAATGACTATTTGGACTGTCTACAAAATTCACGCATTCAGAGTCGAGAGCAGTACGCTATAAGATCCAAACTTCACAAGATGGAGACCATTAGACAGAGGAAGATTTCTCTCAGTCCTTACGATGACAAAAGAATTCTTCAAGATAATACTACTGATACGCTTGCCTGGGGGCACTATAAAATAACACGAAATGCTCCATTACTCCAGCTATTGGTTTGTCTTGATAATCTTTTAGATGATAAGTATAGGGCTTCGTAGGTGTACAATAACGTGAAACTCGCGGTATTGTAAAGACTTCAGTTAACCAAGTGGGTGTATAGCCCTTATCGAAAACCTCCTTGATTCGGCTTACACGTACTTTATCTCCAATTTTAAATTTAGCCCGTTTAAACAAATTTAGGCTGTTTGACTTTTTCCTAATAACTCGATTAAGAATACGATTAACTTTGCTTTTGTCTACTTCTGCAGGCTTTCTTCCTATTGTCCGATGTCGACTATTATTACATATATTATACTGCAATGTTAAATCTTGTAAGATATCCAACCATTTGTAGCTACCACGCAGACTAAATAACTTCTACATCATGCATTTTAGAGTGCGATTAAAACGTTCACAAATTGATGCCTTTCATAGCTTGAGTTACACATTTTCCAGTTTTTTGTTTCACTGGCACAGTCAAAGCATACTTTGAGAATACATTAATAACTGTGAGCAGGTACTTAAACCCTTTATTTTACTTGGCATATGGAATCATTTCAACAAGATATGCTTGCCAAGTTTCATCGATATTTTTGCTGTGAAATGAACGACGTGGATAATTACGTCAAGCAGGTTTATGAAGTTCCTCCACTAGTCCTACTTACATTATGATTTACAGGTTTATTTATTCCAGAATCCAAGATTTGTAATTTCTCATGCAAATCACTAAACGTTTTATTTATTCTAGAAAATTCTGTCTCAGTATTTATAATTTTATCATTTACTAGACTCTCCACTTCCTGTAAATCATTTTCAAATTTATCAGCTCTTTGTTCAATCAACTTTTTTACAGACTTTAAATTTACAGCATCATCTTGATCCACAGCATCACCAACATAACACAGTTTTCGATTCTCTAAATCAAAATTTCCATTACTAGTCAGCTTGAATCCTAGTCCAGGCGGTCCTCGAGATGTGCCTGCAAGGACTAGTTGACGACCAAACACATCAATACTCATTTCGATACTAAGTTGTTACAAAATAACTTCAGCTTCATGAAGCTCCTTAATTATTGATTGTATTCCATTGACATGGTTATTATTGCCACAAGATATTTCAGCTATAAGTACTCTTAAACGATCTGCAAGTTCATTTGGATCATCCGAATAATGGTATTCAGTATGGATATTTTTATGAGCGATCTTATATGGCATAAGCCCCTTACCACTTTTACCAACCTTGAGAATTTTACTTACAAAATCAGTATATTTCTTACTTGCATTTTCACGAATATCTTCCTTCGATTTATAGCATTTTTTGTGTGCATTTATGTCTTTTAAAATCTTAGCATAATTCTTATTATCATTGTCAGTGATTAAAGTGTCATCAGCATATTTTTTAAACAACAATTCCACAAGACCGAGATCTTTCATAAACTTTATTGCCAACAATAATTTTATCTTTGTCAAAACTTATAGGAGCATTTCCAATCATTAGTTTATTATCATGCATTTTTCGCACTCCATATACTGTATCTAAGGCTTGTGTTTGTCCCTTAAACAACAATCGAATGTTTTCATCGACATTAGCGCTCATAACTGTTTGTTTATCATCCGAAACATCTGAAAAACTTGCAGCGTTATTTTGAATAACAGCTTCTTCGTGATCTGAAACAGCTGACTCAAAAGCTGATTCTCCAGGATCATCATCATCAGCAGCAGCAGCAGCAGCAGCAGCATCATAGTCTTTTTTATTATTTTCAATACGCTCTAATTTTAATTTTCTCTTCTTTCGTTTTTCTTTTTTAACTATCATTGGCGATAAACTTTTTTCTTGTTTAATATGTTCACTCCAGTGGTTTCACAAGCGGTTTAAACGTGCCCTCCAAATTTTTTTCCACCTCCAATTTATGTGACTTTACCAATTACTTTTCAAAGCTATACGAGCTTTTTCAACTTTACGCAGAACTACAGTTTGTTGATCAAAATCAGACATCTTGATAGTTTAGAGTCTCACAATCAAATGCTAAATTTATTCAGTATTCTGTATAATTATTACAAACTGATCAAAGCCTTTTCTGTAGCGACCATTATTGATATCACGGTCTATGTCGATAACGAGAAAACTATGATTGCTATTATTTCATCTTTGAAGCGCTGATATGTCATATTAACATGATCGTTATAAACATGTTTTAAGTTCATATCATCTTGTCGAAAAATTACCAACAAGTTGACGTTATCACGCACTAAATGTTTCGGTACTTGCGCATACGACAGACACAAGTAAAAGCAATCCACGCTTTTATCCGTGCCCATGCAGTAAAAAGCTTTGACATTATCCTGCTTTTCACAGGCAATATCATCAAAGATAAAAATTGAGTTGGGTTGAGCTTCATCAGGTGATAGACGAGATCGTGTTCACCGAACGATAAGTATCTAATACATTTTAGAGGTTCAATAAGTTGTTCCAAAAATTTGTATTTAGGCTGATTCAAAGATTTCGAGTATACGTAAATATTTTCAAATCTCAAATCATTAGGATGAATGATTAGAGACAAGAGTGCGTTCGTTTTACCACAATTAGACGGACCACAAAATACTGCTCTTATACTGTTAGGTAGCAACTTTCCATGACGATTGTGTTTTTCTTTGCTGCTGCTGGGTCAAAAGATCGAAATTAACCACTGGCAACTTTGCTGCCTGCTTCTTAAGATTCATCATGCTTCTTAAAATTTCATTTCACGACTGATTCGATATTGTAAATATGAGCATTTATAGTACCCTCAGTCAGTCTCGCATGATCTTGTTAAGAGCTAGCATCATGCAGTACTGTGGTCCAGGTACTAAACTTGCTAAACGTTTAGCTCGTGGCGATTCAGAAATAAATCCTCTAGACGCTGCTTGTAAGGAACACGATATTGCCTACTCAAAAAATCCTGATAATATTCAAGAGAGAAACGCAGCTGATCAGATTTTAGCAGAGAAGGCGTGGCAGAGAGTGAAATCTAGAGACGCTGGTTTGAAAGAAAATGCGACAGCTTTCGCTATAGCAAATACCATGAAGTTAAAATCAAAGCTTGGTTTGGGTGTTGGAAGAGGAGTAGGAGGAGGTGGCAGGCGTAGATCTAATAAACTTAAGAAAACGATTTCGAAGAAAAAGATTATACTGAAAAATTTGATCAAGTCAATGGGAAAACCTACCATTCCTGGCAAAGATTCTCGCTCTATGATAAAGTCAGCACTAAAGATGGCTCGAGAGCATGCGAAAAATGTTGGTGGAAAAAGTAAAGTTAATGTTTCATGCATATTGCCTGTTCCCAGCAGTAGGTGGCTTTCTTCCAGCACTTATCCCACTTTTTTCTGGTCTCAGTGCAGTAGGCTCACTTGCAGGAGGAACTGCTGGAATCGCTAAAGCAATAAATAAAACAAGTGCTGCTAAGAAACAAATGGAAGAGCAAAAAAGACATAATGAAAAAATTGAAATGTTGGCACTCGGTAAAGGACTGTTTCTAAAATCTCATCGTAAAGGTTTCGGCATCTTTCTGAACAAGAAGAACAAAAAGCGTAAAGGAAGAAAAGAAAAACTTCGATCAAATAAGATTGCCTAAACGTGTACTTACCGACTACGACCTGATCAAATATGTAAACCTAATGAATGTACCAAATTTTCGAGGAGTTTTTATGAGAAATGCTCTGCCTTCAAACGGTTGTCGAGCCAGAGAATCGGCAGTCATTAATCTGGATGATGCAAGTGGACCTGGCACGCATTGGGTAGCTTATCGAAAAATTGGTAATGAGGTTACATACTTTGATAGTTTCGGTGATTTACGAACACCGCGAGATCTTATGAATTACTGGAAAGTATCTCAAGTTAAGTACAATTATCAGAGGAATCAGGAATTTTCAACTTTCATCTGTGGTCATCTCTGTCTGAAATTTCTCTGCAATCAGCTCAATTGTAAAGATAATTTTTGTCTATATAAAAAGAAATCTACATAAATGATTAGAATTAGTCTACTCAAGATGGTAGTTGAATCAATGACTCTCAGCCTTTCCGGCACCTCCTCAATGCTTAAGACGCACTATTTTCCTCCAATAGAACTGGATTCGGATAAGCAATACAGTCTTGGACTTGTTGGGCTGCTAACTTTTAATTCTATACCGAACGTCGATGAAAACTGTAATAAATTTTATGTTGGTCAAGAAATAATTGAACTACCTACTGGTAGTTATGAGATTGAGGATATTGATCGAACTCTACAAAGTATCCTCGATACTCGAGGTATAAAAGTTAGTATCAAGCCAAACAATAATACGTTATGAAGTGTTATTATGTGTAGTCATGAAATAGATTTCCGACCGACTGACTCGATTGGTCGTCTACTAGGATTCACTCCAAGACTTTTGAAGCCCTATATAAGTCACAACTCAGATTTGCCAGTAGCTATTCTCACAGTGAACGTTTTACGAGTTGAATGTAACATTACGACAGGAGCATACACAAATCAGCAGAAAGTTCATACAATACATGAATTTTTCTCAACAGTTCCACCAGGCTACCAGATAATCGAGGTGCCTAAACAAATAATTTACTTGCAAATATCTGTGGAAGTGATCGATCACCTACAACTACGCATAGTTGATCAAGATAGCGATTTGATTAATCTCCGAGGTGAAATTATTACAATTCGTCTACATTTCAAAAGCCATTGAAATGGGTATTGTTTTTAATGCTAACAAAAGCTATATTAATAGCTAAGTATGTCGTCAGACAGTCAGTCAGCAACAAGTGATCAAACGATTAACACGCCAGAACAGTCAGTTTCTACAAAGTCTCGGTCTCAAAGTGCGTGGTGGAGGAAGAACGGGACCTCAAGCGAGAAAAATATTGAAAAAATAACTTGTACGTTTATCTGTTGTTGCTGTGTGCCTCAGAAAAATGGAATCAGTTCTTAAGGTACAATCCCCTGTCATCTTTGATGAATCTGTCTTGCATTAGAAGGTTCATGCACATCGACCCTATACCTCACTTGCATTCAATAATAGTGATGAAATTCGGATAGCTATACAACATCAAGATTTGTGTGTTCTACCATCAAAAAGTTCTCTACATATTTGTGGAAAGATTACTAGACAAGATGGACAAGCAGTACAACATACCCTTTTTGTGAACAATGCTATTAGTCATCTCATTAAAGAAATTCTATATGATGAAATTCTATTTGCTGAAGATTATCGCAAAATCGTTGTAAACGTTATGCATGAACTTATTCTCACAAGATCGAGAAATGATTTGAATGCTGTTTTTCGTTTTTCAAGAGGCTTTAATGGTGGACGGGAAACCGACATATGAAGAATTCAAAATCGAGATCAATCGTATAGAGTGGCTTATGCCCTACCTTATGCTGTCAGACCGACGGAAAATACAACTATTTAACTATATTCGAAAAGATATACCGATTTATATGAGTTTTCGTTCATGGGAGTTGTATGAGTATCCAGTACTTCCAATAACCACGCAACATGTATGGACTGTAAAAACATCGAATCGGCTGGAAAAACCACGTTTTATCATTCTCGGTTTTCAAACAGGGTGGAAACGTGTACGAAAACAAAATGCTAGTCATTTTGATCATTCTTATATTAGTAATGTCAAACTTTTTCTCAACTCTCAGAGCTATCCGTATGGAAATCTGAATCTTGATATTTTAAACAATCAGTTTGCCATGCTTTACGATATGTATGCTAATTGTCAGTATGCGTATTATTCTGATAGAATTGTAATAGATCCCCTTTTAAGCAAAGAAGAATTCATTACAAATGCTCCACTCATAGTTATTGACTGCTCAAAACAAAACGAGTCACTCAAACAGGCAGGTGTAGACTTACGTCTTGAATTTGAATGTAAGTGTAATATACCCATGAACACTACAGCGTATTGTCTAATTCTACATGATCGCATTGTCAAGTATAATCCTATAAGCGGTGATATTAAGAAACTTGTATGAAACTATTTAAAGATTGTAGGAACAAACATTCGAATCAGTATTATCTTAAACCATCAGTCAGGATAGATATAAAAAATGAAACGAAATAGCATTCCGTACACACCTTTCAAGGACAAAAGCGCTAGAAGAGTGCAAGATGATAAACAATGTAATACGTATCGTGGAGAACCTAGTTCTACTCCTGATAATAAATTTGAACGGTTAAAAAATACTTTTGAGAAATATTCCACTAATGCGAAGTCCATGTCAGAACATCAAGGTTATAAGAAGTTCTGAATGATTTTATAATATACATGTCTTTACAAATAACGTTTTATGTACCTATCTTTTTTTGAATAAAGTAAAATAAAAATGAATATTTGGATGTATTTATTGATTAATCTTAACCTTTAATCCTACGAATCCTATTCCAAATTATCCATAGCATCCCAGGTCGATAAAGTAAATTACCGATGCTCACTCTGAGCTATGGAGGGGGGGGGGGGGGCGGTAACGGGGGCGCCACCGTCGACAATACTGGTTTACGGGAGGCGCCACCGCTGGCAGCACGGTCGATATGCAATGCTCTGTCGGTAAAACAGGGACATACTAATATGAGTTACCATTGGTCGGTATTTGGTGGCGCAGTAGCAGTCTTGCCCCTACTACTGATAGCAACGACGCAAGTTGTGGATTGGCATTTGAAAAGTGAACAACATCCATTAAACGTAGGAGAAATAAAGTCGACATCGAAGTTTGATGAAAAAGTTGCAATTGCCTAAATAAGGCTTGCAGCTATGGTAGTTGATTGTGATGTGTCATTTAGTTTTATTGAAAATTGTGTAGACGTTTTAAAAGATAATTTTCCTGATTCGGCAAGCTTAAGAAAGTTTTTTTGATAGAAAGAAATGCAGCACGATTGTACATAATGTAATAATTCCTGCTCAGAAACAACGATTAACTGAAATCCTAAAAAATACTCTATTTATTTAAAAATTTTCTATTCTTATTGACGAATGCGCTGATATACCTGTCTACTCTTCTATATGCATGAATGTTCAGTACACAGATGCCGAAAGAAAAAAAGTTTACGATACCTTATGGGATATAGTGCGTGCGTATGAAGGAGAACAAAATTCCAAAGCTGATGCTAAGTTTGTATTTAATCAAGTTATACATACATTTATTAAGGCTGAAATTCTGACGAACAATATTACTTCATTTTGCTCTGATACTTGCAATTTGATACTGGGTGCTCACAACTCTGTAGCAACACGATTTCAAGCATTAGTACCTGATATAATAACTATCAAATGTATTTGCAAACTCGAGCATTTGGTTGCATGAGATGCTGTAAAAGTGTTTCTATCGGAATGCATAGGCTTGCTATTAGCAATTTATAACTATATATCAGGAAGTTCGAAGAGAATGCACAATTAGATTGTTCTTCAAGAAGACTTACTTATAACACCATTGATGTGCCGAATATGTCATAGCCACGTCTGCGAGTCGCAATGCGATCGTTAATCGAGTTTATTTATATAATACAAAAAATAATTGTACACTTTATATTTTGATTTGAACATATATGTTAGAGCGCATTTCCTAAAATCATCTATAAAAGTAAAAAAATATTTTGATCCATTAAAGCCCTTATTTTTATGTGGCCCATTTAAATCTGTGTGAACTGACTCTAATATCCTGTTTGCACCTCTACGCTTATTTTGGAATGGCAAATTATGCATTTGAAATTTACATTTTCAAAATTTGTTGGCATTCCTTTAACTAATTTTTCTTCACACATCGTATTTTAATAATTAAAATTTACATGTCCTAAAATTCTATGGTATTTCTCTTTTTGTGTCATTTTATCAACACTATTCACACAACTTTCTAATCTCTCAACGTAACTGTTAATTTTATATACACTCTTTTCTAAGCAATAGAAATAATTTTATTCTTATCTGTTACTTTCGCATAACGAATTAGACTTTTCTTCAGTCTCTTTTACAAAGAATACATTATTTATTGTTATTTTAATTGTCTTATTATGTACTAAAATATAAGTAATGATTTTTCCAACTTTAGTACATCTCAAATCTCTAACATCTCCGACTTTATTAGTTCACATTTCAACATTTATTAGTTATTTCAAAATTCATTTATTATTTATCTGCATCGTCCACGTTGACCATAACCTGTTCCTCGTTGACCGCCATAACCTCGTTCTCCGTGGCCTCTGTGTTGCTGTTACTGCAGGTGTGCACCTCCTGTCTAGTGGATTCTTCCATTGGCTTTTTCTTTCCACGGATTTGTACACGCTCTCCTTAGATGACCCTTCTTTCCGCAGCCAAAACAATTTATTTCTCTTCTTTCTGCTTTAAATACATTCAGCTTTTTATTTCCGTTATCATTCGAGTTTCTTGTTTCTCCATTTTGATTTTATTTGTCCAACATAACTTAGTGAATCTGGTAGTGTTTTCAACGTATAATCGAGTTTTTCTCCTTTATTTACTTTGGCACCTGCACTTTTTAATTCATTTATTATTTTCTCAAACTATGAAAAAAATAAGCTTGATTCTTCGTAATTTTTTAATTTCATTCTGTTGAAGTTTTTGTTTTTTCGGCATTTTTATACTTCATTTATTTTCACTTGTACTTTCAAAACTCAGTTTTTTCAGTGTCCAGATTTTCTCAATTTGTATTATCAATAGCTTCTTTAACTTCACTGTATTTATTTTCAGCTGCTCAATATCTTCTTTTTTATTTTACTACCAGCAATACATGGGTACATAACCTCACTCACTTTTCAACCATCACTTTGCTACCATATTAATAAAAGCGAGGTTCGGATTGAAAGAAAATATACTTCCACATCATTTAGTTGGATTATTTTAATTCATAATCTGTAATTGTTTATTTAATAGAGTTGAGGATTACATAGTTATAGACGGATGTCATATATCATGTGCTCTCGCTCTCTACGGTGCCATCTTACACTCTCTGCGGTCGGGCTGCTTCTTTACTATAGTTCGAGTGTATAGCTCGTACTTTACCTATAGCTATCGCTGCTGCGCACTCGACTCTCATGCTTACTATAGTTCCGCGCGCATGCCCGTTGACATACTATATACAGTCTATACTCTGTATAAGCTAGTCCGATGTAGCATAGAAATTGCTCATATCTCAACAATTTCATGCTCTAATACATTGCAATTCCTAATTTTTTTTTCCATTTAACCAGCATATGTTTTTATTAATTTATATTATACGTTCTATAAACTTACGTTTCTTTCCGCATACATGATTTAAATTAACTGTATGTAGTAATAGTTCCCTTCGGCCCGTATTTGCTTAATTTTTTAACCTATTCTACATTTTTTTCCACGCAAATCTTCTATATCCTCTCTTAAAAAAATGATGGCCTTTGTTGTGAAGCATTCATTACGTGATTCTGATTAGTTGCTAGTTGGTTGCCTAGGCAACGAGATCAGAACGGCGCTTCAAATTCATAACCCTCAAAACAGTCGTAACTCATAACCCTGGTAGAAATGTTTGAGGTGTTTAAAATGAAATATTGATTACAGATAAAATATGTGTAATATAACTAGCAAAAAATTTTAGTAAAAATTGATGATTACCAAGAGTGTGTAGTACTACAACATGTGTATTGAAAAGTGGCACCCTAACCCTATTTGAAAGCTCATATTTTGCATATAGATTTCTGTTGTGATTGTGAAAAGACATATAAAGTTGAATCGAGCTTAACTGAAAAACTTCTGATTTCGACTCCGACACTGATATGAATGCAAATTCATGCTATACGACTAAATAATTATCATGGGTGTTGTAGTCGAACACAAAAGTATTTCAGTTAACAATGATTCAACTTCAAATATCTTTCCACAATCACAAAAGAAATCTATATGCAAAATACGAGCTTTCTAGACCTGTTAGTTTTCGAATGAAAAAAAATGCAAAAATGGAGAAACAGGTATCGGTCTCAAAATCTCTCACAACTGTTAAAAGTCATAATTCTAATTAATGCCCTGACAAAAAAGCTAAAATACTTATCACTTTTTTCATGTAAAAATACACTGGAAACCAGAAATAGAATGTGCTAGAGATGGTAGTTTCTGTTTAACTGTCTACAAGCAAAATTTCATACGCTAAATTAAAAAATTCATATGGATCTCGATGTGAAAATATGAATGAAAACAGTTAAATCATAATCATGTAGGTTACATGTTTTCTAAGTAGCATAGTAAGTATCTGTATAAAATTTCAGTTGCATAGCTTTTTTATAATGCAAATAAATGGCATTGTAATGATGGACAAACCCAATGACTCTTATACT
This sequence comes from Trichomalopsis sarcophagae, assembly GCA_024372645.1. NCBI lineage: Eukaryota > Metazoa > Arthropoda > Insecta > Hymenoptera > Pteromalidae > Trichomalopsis > Trichomalopsis sarcophagae. Next base: position 39,019 of record QLSS01000447.1, read on the forward strand.
GAACTTTTCTTCAAATTCACTATTTAAACCAATGATGACGACATTGAGCATTATTAACATATTTATTAAAACATAGATTTGAGGGATTTACTAACATGTTACATGCTTATAAATTATTAGCAGACATTAGTGTGCCGCCCAACTCTTATGGTATATTTTCTACCAGTGTTAGACAGAGATATAATCAAGAGCACACGAAGCGCGCCCTTCATTCCTAGTCGAATGTAATAAAATTTATATCATTAACATCGTTTTTCCCAGTCTACATTGATTTTAAGCATTTTTACATTTGTCGGAAAACTGTATATGCACTATTTTTGGTTCTGTTGCTTAATCACTGCTGAATGTTCAATTTCGAACTGCGCATGAAATCTACAAGCTTAACGTTATTCTAGCTACTCTGCTGCGTCTTTTCTAAAGGTTCTTCCGATCAACATGACAAGCTATCTGAGTATTTAAATTTGTAACGGACGAAGAGGAGACGAAAGCGAAGAAGAGTAGACGCGGGCTTGAACCGCGAACCCCGAGATGCATCTACGACTACGACATCTACGATGCATGCGCATGCTATACATCGTAGTACGGCTCTACGGACTCTTATCGAAGACTCGTCTCGCAACTCACGTTACAGACGTTTGCGTCTGTGATAAATTAGTTTTCATTTTCTGAAATACAATTATTTACTTTATTTTTCTAACTTCTCTTCAATACTACTAGTGTTGACTTTATTTAGATTCATTGCCGATTTTAATTGCATTTTTTTTATTGTTCATTTCCAAATAACTTTTGTCTTATCTTATCTTTTGTTTTAATAAGAATTTTGTTCCTATAATTCTATCGCATGAGATGGAAAATGATTCTGGCGCTACATGAAAGTCGAAATAAATTCTGTCAATAGGTATTTTTTTAGCCAAGAGTTCTTATGGCATTTTTTATTATTCCTTAAATTAAAATTTGTGATTATATGCATATACTGCTATGTTCAAGGCTAAATCTCACATGTTTTTAGGTAGTTTCGCATCGTACAACAGCATTTGAATTTTTCGTTGTTTAGTTAACTTGATTACATCTTCTTGACGTACCATTATGCTGAGGAGTATCTAGACACACCAACTGATGTTCAGCTCCTAGTTTCTTAACACTTCAACAGTATATTCAACAGTATATTCAGTGCCTTGATGGGCTCGCAAGTAACAAACCTTTGCGTTTTTTACCAACAGTTTTCGAGTACTCTTTACAAATTATTCGAAACAGTAACATTTCTCGTCTTTCGTATTAGGAATAAAATTATCATTCAAAAGTTCTTAGTCCATGAATAATGTATTCAATTCTATAAATAAGAAAAACTTACTAATTTCACTTACCAAAAGAATATGTCACTGTTGGGGATGAATCATCACAAACAATTTCAGTTTTTAGAATGCAAGCTATATTTGTAGCTGTTACTTTTGGTCCTGATATATGGTAGAGGAATTTTCTAAAATATTATATCAATTTTAATCTTTTATTGGAACACATATGCTTCAAAGTTATTCAATATAAATGAGTCGCAAATAGTATTCTTAGATTAGGGGATTGCAGAACGGTAAATTATACCAAGGGAGTAAAGTGCTTTTTTACATCAATTGTGGAGTTTGCATTACAGATCCAACTGAGCTAGCACGAATACTTATAGTTATAAGAGGTTCAAAAGCCTTTTAAAAAAATATGCTGTAGGGTGTAATAAAAGCTGCGTAAGTAGATAAGATATAGAGAAATTACGTTTTTCTTTGGCACATCAAAGGAAGGCAAGCGAAGGCAAGGGTTATTTTAAAGATAGAATCTGCTAGACCCACCTATTCCACATGCCACGAGTTTCTACACTTCGGTGCATCGAAGACAGGCCAGCAAAGGCGAAAACCCAAAACTATTCCACGTTAAACTCACCTAATCCATACAATACGAGTTTCGATCGTTGGTTCATTGAATCAAATGATGTAATCAAATAAGGTAATCAGCAAAAAAGTATAAAAAAATAATTTGCAATATTTAAAAAACACATCAAGATACTTTACAAAGATCAATCATGGACTTGAAAAAATACAGTATGTGCCAATTTGGTTAGCGACGGCCTATAAAACAAGCAACTATTCCAACGTATATCCTCTTAGCACTCTTACGAAAATAATGTGCAGAGACTTATGCAGAGATCTATGCAGAACACTCCAGAGACCTATGCAGAACACTCCAGAGATCTTTGCGCAGATCTCTGCACATTATTTTCATAAGGGACAGAAGCTAAACTTCAACTCTTCGGAGAACGTAATATGCGTGTGTGTAATTAACATTATCATGTGATAACTGTGGAATTTTGAGTAATGTGTGGGGTTTACAAATTTTATTATGCGTCGATCGGTAATGGTGCGAGTTTCTTTACGCAGCGTTTGTAGGTGCCACTATGTGTTTTAACTGTGGCTACACGGATGATATTGTCTTCGCGAGCATGAACTGCTACAATACAACCAAGGCTCCAGAGCATAGGTGGTAAATTATCATCCTTGATAGTGACTAGCGTGCCAGTCTTGATTTGGTTTCTATCTCCCTAATGCCATTTACTGAGGGTTCTCAATTCGTTGAGATACTCCTTGTGCCATCGCTTCCAGAAATGCTGCTTAACTTTTTGTATGTGCTCCCAGGCAGAGAGTCGATTGGTGGGCACATTTTGATAGTCAGTTTCAGGCAGATTAGATAAATAATCTCCAATTAAGAAATGAGCGGGTGTAAGGGCTGTAAGGTCATTAGGATCTGAGATTGTGGAGTAAGGGGTCGTAAGTTAAGAATTGACTCTATTTCAATTATATATCTATTAAATTGTTCATAAGTGAACAATGCATCACCGACTGTGCGATATAGATGATGTTTAAATGACTTTACAGCAGCTTCCCAGAGCCCACCAAAATGTGGTGATCGCAGCGGTGAGAAGTGCCATTGAATGCCTTCGTTTTGACCGAAGTGAGCAAAATTGATTGTATTAGATGTGAGAAATGCTTGTACTTGTAATAATTAATTTTTAGCGCCTACAAAATTTGTTCCATTCCATCAGAATAAATATTTGTTGGTTTACCTCGTCGGGAGATAAATTCCTTTATTGCTTGTAAACACGTTTCAGTCGTTAAATCAGTTACGAGTTCAAGATGAATAGCTTTAATAGTGAAGCAGACAAATACTGCCACGTACGCTTTAACCTTTTGTCTGTTCCTAAATTTTTTCTTTTTTATGAAGAACGGACCGCAATAGTCAATCCCGACGTTTTCAAAAGGTCTAGCTTGAGTGATGCGATTCTTCGGTAAATCGCCCATCGGATAATTCGGTACCTTGGGATTCAATTTACAGCAGCGTATGCATTTATTAATAATAAAACGTGTAGTATTTTTGTCATCAATTGGTCAATATTTTTGTCTTACTGCATTCAGTGTTGCCTGCACTCCTGCATGCCAAAGCTTTGTATGCTCATTTTGAATTATTAATTTAGTTACATGATTATTACGCGGTAGTAATATAGGATGACGCTTTGACCAGCTAATTTCTGCATGAGCGAGGCGACCACCGACTCGAATAACGCCATCCTTTTCATGAAAAGGATTTAGAGGAAAAATCTTACTTTTAGCACTAAGTTGCTTGTTTTCTGTCAGAGAAGTTAATTCCTGCCGAAAGTGATTAGATTGCATTAATTTGATTATTTGAATGTGTGCGTGAGTTAATTCCTCGATTGAATAATTTCCTGTGATTTTATCTACATTATTCCGATTGATTACTGCTCGATGACAAAATGCTACAAATCTATTTAATGATATGATCGATGAGAAATGCTCTAATGTGTCATTTTTTTGTGAATAAAGTAGAGTGGTTGCACATACTAACGCGGTTTTTAAGCGTTGCTCAGGAATTTCTACTTTTGATAGTTTCATGACTTGCCATTGGCTTTCGTCGCTTACTAGCCAACTAGGGCCATTTAGCCAAAGCTTATTGCTTATAAACTCAGAAGAAGTCTGGCCGCGAAATATAAAGTCCGTAGAATTTTTGTCGGTTGCTATGTGTAACCAATTATAATTTTTTGTAAGTGACTGAATCTCTGCTACTCGATTTGCTACAAAGGTTTTTAATAAGTGTGGTGATGTTTTTATCCAGTGTAAAGTTATAGTCGAGTCTGACCACAAAGTGACTTTGTTATAAGGGATTCTAATTGTAAGTGCATCTACTTCTTTTTGTACTAATTCAGCTAATAAAAGTGCCGCGCAGAGCTCTAATCTCGGAATCGATGTGGTTATTAAGGGCGCGACATGTGATTTTGCACAAATAAGTTGAACCATGCCTTTCCCGTCTGAATTGCTTGATCGCAAGTAGACACAAGCTCCATAGGCTTGATCACTTGCGTCAGAAAAACCGTGTAATTGCACATTTGTGGTAGCAGGTAAGATCATTTGTCTGTCGACACGAAACTTTTCGATAGATTTTAGATTTTCAACAAAATTTGTCCATTTTGTGTGTATATCTTGGGGAATGGTTTCATCCCAATCCAATTTTAATTTCCATAAATCTTGCACAATTAATTTTGACGTTATAATAACCGGACCTAGTAAACTTAATGGATCAAATAATTGTGCAATTTGTGATCAAATTGTGCGCTTTGTTACGCGCTTTTCCTCGGCAAATGGTTTTACGATATATCTGATTTTGTCTATTTTAGATTCCCAGGGAATTCCTAACAATTTTTTCGATTGCTCATCTAAGCTTACAGTTTTTTCTTGTTTGCATACGTCACTTAGTAATTCTGGCTTATTTGATGCCCATTTATGGAGCTCGAATCCTCCTAATTTCAAGAGAGTTATTAGTTGATTTTTAAATTCTATGGCTTGAGAAATCGAGTGAGTACCTGATAAAAAATCATCAACATAAAAATCTGATTTCAAGCACTCAGCTGCTAATGGAAACCTGCCCCCTTCATCAGCTGCAAGCTGATGAAGAGTTCGTGCAGCTAAGAAGGGTGCTATCGCGGTGCCTTGAGTGACCGTGGTCAACTCATAAACGCGCAGTTTTTCACTTGGATCTTCTCTCCAAAGTATTTTTTGTTATTTAGTGTCTCTATCATCGATTTTAATTTGCCGGTACATTTTCTTTATATCCGCAGTCAGAACTATATTGTGCAGTCGAAAACGAATGATGATAAAAATTAGTTCATCTTGAATTGTTGGTCCGACCATTAACGCACGATTAAGTGACATTAGAAGTGAGTCTAACGCGGACGCGTCATATACAACACGAATTGTCTCAGTTAAAACTTCATGATGTGGAATAAAGTAGCTATCGTTTTCATCATGTGTGTCAGTGACTTCTCGCATGTGGCCAAGATCACGGTACTCGCGTAAATAATCGTTATACTGTCTTTTAAGGTTTTTGTCTTTAGCTTGCTTTCTTTCGGATGCGTGATACGTTTACGTGCCATATTATACGAATTACCAAGTTTATGAATATTTTCATTGAATGCTAGTCGAGTACAGCAACGTCCGTCTTTGTCACGTGTCGTATTTTTAATATAAAACTCTTCACATGCTTGCTCTTCTGCTGATAAATACTTTTTACGTGGAAGATCTTCGATTTGAAAGAAACCATTTAATTGATTTTCTAACTGATTACTTAAAATAGTCAAGTTGTACACTTTTGGTTACGAGTTATACATGCTTGTCGGTATTTCACCAGCAACTATCCAGCCTAGTAAGGTTTTTTGTAATGTCAAGTCAGTGCTCTTATCTAATGTGATCTGCCCATTGTCTAATAGTTTATAAAAGAGTGAAGCTTCTATTAGTAGGTCGATCTCTGATGGTTTATTAAATTCCGGGTCCGCGAGGAGTATTCTTCGGAATTTTAAGCGATGATTTCTTGAAATGAGCAACTGGCAATGCGTGTGTGATGGCTGGCAAGGCAATAAATGTTAATTCCCGTTCAAAATTGTTGATACAAAAAACGAATTTTAGTTTTTACACGATAGCTGGCGTTAGTTGTTTGTTTGCCTATGCCTGATACTGGTACGTCGACGTGTTCTTTAAACAGTTTAAGTATCGCGGCAAGCTTGTCTGATTTGAAATTGATTTGTGAGCATCTGTCCAAAAGGGCGCGACATTCATGCTCCCTATAAAATTTGTCTAAAATTTTTATTCAAGCTGTACCTAATAGTACATCTTCATCGTAAGTAACCAAATGCGCGAGTTTTGTTTGATTTGAATCACTGGAATTTTGCCTTTGATTGTCATATTGACCTTGATTTGAATTAGAGTGAAAATGTAATAAAGAATTATGCTTATGATTGCAGTGTTTGCATCCTGATGCAAAGAACTTTTTTGTGTTATGATTATTTTGGAGGCAATTAATCCATAATCGCTTCTCCTTCGCCGCGGCTAGTCTCTCGTGTGCATTAAGTTTCAAGAAATCTTTGCATACGAATATTTTATGTTGTTGATTACAAAACGTACATGAATCTTGTGTAGTGGTGACAAATGCACGCGGATTAGATTTTTCAGATTTGTGATTAGTTTGATGGTGAGACTTGTTTGTAAATTTTGACTGATTATCTTGACACGAGTCTTCTAAATCGCCGCGATCCTTTGTATTTAAAAATGAAATGAGTGCTGAGAATTTTGACTTGCAATCGTCTTCTAAGGTCTCTTCCCAAGCCTTGCGCGTTAATTTATCTAATTTTTTACTTATGATATATACTAAAAATGAGTCACATTTATCGACGGGCTCTTTTAACGCTTTTAAGGCGTTGACATGCATTTGCGATTTTTCCTTTAGAGATCGAATGCTAGCAATTGAAAGCTTTGTCATTTCGGGTAGTGCAAGCAATTCCTTTAAGTGATATTGTATTATTTTTCGTGGTTTATTACAACGCTGCTTAATTACGTCCCAAGCTACAGTATAGTTTTCTTCCGATGCATCTAAATCATCAATTAATGATATCAAGTCACCACGAAGCGCTTCCTTAAGGTGAGGGAATTTTTCTACCATAGGAATATTAACGTCGTTATGAACTAATTTTAAAAACGAATCTTGAAAACTATGCCATTCTCGAGGATTGCCGTCATAAGGACGCAATTCTAATTTTTGCAACGAATTCGCATGTTTAATGGTATTTACTTGAGGGCTTGACGAGCTGTTAGATGGAGCGATAGGTTGCGGGGCTGAATTTGTAGAAGCTGGAAGGAATTCCTTCATTTGTTTGCTGATTAATTTATAACATTCAAAGTAATTATGTTCAAATTGCTCCTTTTCAGCCTCTTGCAAATCAGCCATATCCATGTCTTTTGGTTTATCAATTTCGATTTCGAATTGTACTTGAATATTTTGGAAATTAGTATAGCATTCTTCGATTTTTAATTTACGTGCTTCTAAGTCTTCGATATCTTCAAATTGAGTATTTTTAAGCGTTTTTATGTATCGCGTCAAAGTTCCTTTAATTAGATCGCGCAGATGCACTAAAGTGGCTACTTCTTTAGAATCAGCCATTATATGATTTTGTTTTGAAATAGAATCACTCTTAAAATTATGATAGGATTCTTAGGTTAGGAAGGATTGAAGATTTTTTATAGCTTGCCTTAATGAAGATCACTTTGTCAAGTCTAGTAGTTGAGTAGATGGATGCACGGGTCCGTCGGCTGCTTCCTAAATGATATGTCCGCTCGGCTGCCTCGCACTCCGAAGATGTACATTTTTAGATGATGAATTCACGACTTGAAAATTCGGCTGCTTTGTTGATGTCCGTGGTCGATGTATAAAATAGCGACACTTGTGTAGAATAGATTTGCTTCTTGCAGATTGATTCACTGAACTTTTTTATACACTGGTTAAATCAGCATCCGGCTTGAAGGACCATGTTGGCGCGTGGGTAAAAGTTATTTTTTGATGAAAGTAGATCTTTCTGGAATACCCACGTTGCACGCTAAATTAATGGCGAACAACTGATATGTGAATAAGTTGAAACGTATATGGATGATGTTTAACACTTGAATTTATTCTAACAAATTCTATACTAAGTACAAAGTGTCGCGGAGACCAAGAGGTCTTGTCTGTTCAGAGGTTACAATATTTATGTTCTGGGTCTGTCGGGTAGATACTGCTGAGGACTAGCAATGCTGTAGTTGGAATAGGCAAAAGAGGAGATGATGGCGGAGAAACGTGCTTTCTCCGTCAGCGAGAGGATTAGACCAGGTATGGATTTTTTTGAGAACATGAACTGTATATGGGTTAAGGTACGCGGAGTAGTTCGAGGCGGTTATTGGGTACAAAATCCCCGTACTGTGGAGTACTCACCCCGGAGATAAGTGACGATAGACTGTTTAAGTGACGCAAATGGACGACTTAAGAGATGACGGCCATGTCAGAGACCACAGCAGACGAGGTAGCCCAAAAGTCTCCCCGCAAAGCAACACTGTAAAAAGTTTTGCGGAAGATTGCCATTTTCATGTACGAAATCACATGCTTCAACGACGTAAAGTGACATGTGACTGTAACATTACCACGTTGAGCGGGGGTCCCTCTATATCGTTGGTATTTTTCCATGCTCAGCGGTGTGATTTTACCGAGAGTAGCCGACGACTCTCGAGTACAATTCCCGAATTCATGAACTTTAACGGAGTTGGTGGATTTCACAGATCGAGCAATGGGACCCGAATCGAAATCTTTCCAGAACGAGAAAGCATCCACGCAAATCAGCAATTTATTTATACATCATCTTCAAGTAAACGGTAAATTAACGCCAATAATATCTTATTATGTTTTATTAATAATAACTAGCCGTGCAAATGTAAGCGTGAACTCATGCGAAACCGAATAACGACGAAAGAGGTTATGTATTGCGTCTAATTTATAAAATCCTTTAGAAGAATAAACATTCTTCTAAAGAATATTGCTATAAGTAATTAATGAATATTACAGACAAATTTGTTTTATATAACGAAAATATAAAACTTGTTTTAAATAACGCAAAATATCTATACTAAAATGTTGAAATAAATGTATGTATAGTATGTAAATCATAAATAAATAACTTTTTTCAGATGAATTTCACAGTTGATGATTTTATAAATATTTTAGACAATCAAAAAACTTACTTGGTACGCTTAAATAGTAAGCTGCATTTTGAAACCCAATTTGACACGCAAGGTTTGAAGGATATTCAAGAAGTTATCATAGCTGCTTCAAAAGTATCACAACAAATAAGTAGAGTGATTATACAATTTAAAGAGAAAATTAACTTGAGCACTTTGAGATTGATCATCGACCAAAATATATATTCCATGCGATGCGTACTTGATAGAATATCACGTATCATTTCTGAGAGAGAAGTAAATTCTAGCCCAGAAAGCTTGGCAGATACAGTGATCATTGCCTCAAGTGACGAAAGCGAAGAAGAATGGCTATGGTGAGTGTTTACATATTATTTCTATTATTTACCTTTGATGTAAATCATAGTCAATATTTTTGGATGTATTGCATATCAATATATGCATAATATAATGCATTGTTGTTATTTCCTACAAAGAGCAACATATAAAATAAGTTGAACTGCTAGTTATTCTATATATGTGAGATTAACTGTTAGAGTACCTCGATAAATTATTCATATTCTGGTTATAATTACAACAATTTAAGATAGCTTTGTCTTATATATATGCTAATCTTTGTAGGAAGTAAACACGACAGAAAAATGGCAATATTTTGTGGCACGTCTAATAACTGCTACTCGGATTACAGCCAAACAATGTCTATATTATGGAATCAATTTGCTAGCAATACATCAACTTTGGCCTGACCAAACTATAATAGTGGCAATATTTTAAAAGTAAACAATCCTTTCATTTTCCTTTAATAAATATATCCGAATACAGTCAATATGTTTGGGTGCGATAACTGTACTTCAGTATTCACAAGTATTATATTATACAATGACCATCAAAAAGTGCACAGAAGTTCTGTAGTGAATAAGATAACATGCGTCTATACGGGTTGTCGTACTGCTTTAAAAAATTATTTGAGTTTTAGAAAACATTTAGTACGATTTCATAGATCTCATTTTTGTTATAGTTTTAAGCACAGTGGATGTCAATATAAATGCACTAGTGTATTGATGCTTAATAAACATAAAGAAATTCATTCAAATGTCAAACGCAGTTTTGCAAATAAAATTTCACATTCACAAATTAGCAGCCTCGAGATACCTGTATTTCCAAAATCATTAAATGTAAACAATATTTTGAATCCTTTGAAACGACGTAATGCTTTTACTGAAATCGATACGGGAAAATTTACTAATGATTCTCATAATCCGCCAAAAATGATGAAATTAAGTAATGAATGTAATGAAATTGACATGAATCATAAAGATGTATTGCGTACAGAATTTTTAGAAAATTCCACCGTACTTGATCTTTATTCGCATGGGGTTTTAAGAACTCATTCGTTCTCTACAATTGTAATGACAAAATCAAACGATGTGTTAGAAAACGCAGATTTTCCAATTTTACAATCAATCGATTTTGATAAAAATAAATCAAGCCATGACCGTAATGATGAAAATATCGAAAATACGCCAAATTCATTGACAGTAAATTCGTTGAATTGGGAAGTCAAACAATATATATCTTGTGAAAGAAATGAAACTGAAGTTGTAGATCTCATACAAAACTTAGCGGAAATATACCTACAATTATCAGTCAAACATTTCGCGACTGAATCCGTTCTTCAAGGGGTCATGAATGGAATGTATTCTGTATTTGATTCATGCAAAGCAAAATTTACTGAATTACTTTCTCATTCAAATGTCAATGATAAAGACAATGTTAGTAGCATTTTTTGTAAAAGTTTCAATAGCTTTATTAATTCACACGACCCGAAAAACGGTATTTTAACAAGTACTTTTACGAGAAAACAATATTATAAAAAAGAATACAATTTTATTCAACCCATTGAAGTACCGATTTTAGATGATGACGGCAAAGAAACGCAATGTTATTTCAGCTATGTACCCGTACTAGAAACCATTAAAACGTGGCTGCTGAATGATAACATTAGACCATTTTGCATAAATCCACGAAAAAGTACTACTGCTCAAGGTTTATTTGATGTTAAAGATGGGAATGTAATAAAAAATAGCGAATTTTTCAACAAAAATAATACTGTACAGTTAGGTTTTTACCAAGATGCTTTTGAAGTATGCAATCCACTTGGCGCATCAAAATCCAAGTTTAAGTTGATCGGAGTATATGTCACTTTGCTAAATTTACCGGCTTTTCTTAGATCAAAAACTGATAACATCAAGTTGATAATGTTATGCAATAACAACTTCGTAACTAAATTTGGTTGGAAAAAAATTTTAAGAAACTTACTTTTAGATTTACATACATTGGAAAATGAAGGTATAAATATTACTATCAACTCAGAGCATATGAAATTCACTGGAAGCATAGCTGCATGTATAGGCGATAACTTAGGTAATCACTCTATTGGTGGTTACGTAGAGAACTTTAGCTCTGCGCAGTTCATATGTCAATATTGTGAAATAATGCTCAAAGATTTTCGCGAAAATGCTTTCGATCGAAAGCAACTAAGAAATATTGCTAATTACGATAAACATGCTGCAAAAGCTGAGTATTTAAAAAAAACAGTTAAAGGTATCAAAATGAAATCTCCATTCAATCAACTTCAAAATTTTCATGTTGCCGGACCAGGTCTAGCTCCATGCGTAGCTCATGACCTTTTCGAGGGAATAGTTTCGTATGATCTGTATTTGATAATAACATATTTTATTAAAAAAAACGTGTGCGTCACGGGACGCCCGACAGAAGTGATAACTTCATATGATATTTATAGAAACTATCAAATATAGAACTTATTTAACGCATGATGTGTACGCAAAATATATATTTTATGTACAATATTTATCATTATTTAATAGTTTAAGTTGACTGGCTGGTATTTAACACAACAATATGATTATCAATATACACGTAAATATCACACTCGGTAATTGAAAAATCAAAATAACTATCTGTTTACTAACACAATTTAATAACACAATGTTCACTTCAAAAGTTTTACTAATGTAGAGGTTATGTTTACTGTGCACCCGCGCTAAGAGAAAAGTGTCGAGGAAAGAAAGGGAGAGATAGAGAGCGTCTGTAGTGGAGCATATCGACGGCTGACTGGAAGATCACCGTATCTCAGCCGCGGCTTCAAGAACGCCGTATCCCGGCGGTGGCTTCGGGATCGCCGTATCTCAGCCGAGGCTTCGGAAACGCCGTATCTGAGCCGTAGCTTCGGAAACGCCGTATCTCGGACGCGATTTTTTTCCTCAAATTTTGTAGTGGCGTTAAATATGACGTAAACATTTTTAAAATTTGCGTCAAAATATCTGAAAAAAATCAGAATTACTTATTTGATTTATTATTTGACATTAACTACACTGTAAGTATAGATAATGTAGAAATTCGAGTAGAAAAACTTTTCATTTTACACCGATAATATCGCGATTTTGTAAACCGATTGGAATGGCCTGTCGTTGAATAGGCGTGAGATCTTTATAACCAATTTTGTCAATAATATCCAAGATTTCTTTAGGAAAACCTGATTCCTTCCACGACCGGATCGGATCAGAGGAAACCCCAATTTCAAAGTATATAGGGTCGCGCCGTAGACAAATCGTACTTCGTACTTTTTCTTGCCAAAGCGGCGCTATCGCGCCCCTAGATAATTTAAATTTAATATTTTACTAATTCAACAGAAAAAAATTAAAGCTCTTCGTTGTACTCGTATTTTTTACTTCTTTCCACCTCGCTAAACATTTTAAGTAAATATTATTCTTCCATAAATTTTACGTGTTTCGTAAAATGAAACAAAAACCTCTGCTGTTTTTCTACTCGAATTTCTACATTATCTATACTTACAGTGTAGTTAATGTCAAATAATAAATCAAATAAGTAATTCTGATTTTTTTCAGAATTTTTGACGCAAATTTTAAAAAATTTTACGTCATATTTAAAATTTGCGCAGTGCTGCCACTACTAAATTTGAGGAAAAAAATCGCGTCCGAGATACGGCGTTTCCGAAGCTGCGGCTCAGATACGGCGTTTCCGAAGCCTCGGCTGAGATACGGCGATCCCGAAGCCACCGCCGGGATACGGCGTTCTCGAAGCCGCGGCTGAGATACGGTGATCTTCCTGTCAGCCGTCGATATACAGTATGCGAAAGAGAAAGGGCATGTAGACGCGAGCGAGTGAGAGAGAGCGAAAGAGAGAGAACACGTGCAAGTAGAGAGAGAAGAAAGCGCGCGCAGAGTGGGGATGTCTCCGCTGAGCCGCCGTATGCGTGCGAGAGAGGAAGCAAGAGACCGCAGGGTGGGGATGTCTCCGCTGAGTCGCCGTATGCGTGCGAGAGAGAAGGCAAGAGACGGCAGGGTGGGGATAGCCAGACATAACGGCGCCGTAACGCATTCCAACCAATTCACTCCGTCCCATAAGAAGTTATCACTTCAAAAAATGGGTACGCTTAGGTTTATTAAATTATAGATTGAACACAATCAAGTTAAGTAACGAAACTAAGAATTTTATTCCTTATATTAAAATGAATTCAACAACAACAAAATTAACTGGCTCAGCTAGCCAGCTTAAGAGATTAGTGTTGATTCTTCCCTTGGCTTTATATGATAGGATAAAGGATCCGTATGACGAAGTCTGGAAGCTTCTATTTCTTTTAAGAGAAATATGTTGTATAGTTAGTTCACCAGCATTAAGTTTTAATCAAATAGCAATTTTATCGAATATTATATCTGAGTATATATATTCAAGAAGCACATATTTTACAAACCCGCTATGACCAAAGCACGAATTCCTTATGCACTATCCAAAGCTGTTTTACGAATTCGGGCCATTAAAACACGTTTGGACGCTTAGATTTGAATCAAAGCATAGTTATTTTAAAAGCATAGTAGAAAGCTTGAGAAATTTCAAAAAAATACATATGACATTAGCAGAAAAGCATGAATTATTACAAGCTTCACTTGAACGGCAGTATGATATTGTCGTTGAATCCAAAGATGCAATACCGTATATATCAAGCGAATACGAAACTGAAATTTCATCATTAATAAATGATTATATTTCGAGCAATTCAAAGACAATATCACATGTCGCCAAGAATGTTACTTTTTGCAATAGACAATATTCAGAAAATATGAGTATTTGCATAGGTAAAAATACTTTTGGAAACTTTATTATCTGTAACATAAAATATATATTAATTAATGATAAATTAATTACATTTACTTTGTTGGGTGGACCGATGAGATTATTCCCTTCGAAGAGTTAGGAGTTTACGAAAAAGTAGAATACAAAGGTTCAGAAAATAGATCCCGATGGCTCAGTATTTTTCCGTATTCCTACCTTTTATCACCTGATCCTTTACCAACATACAACTTGAAATCCTATCCTGTTTACTTGATGAAATATTTGCCATTTGATCCGATGGCTTAAAAAAATAGTGAGTATAAATTGTGTATTAAAAAATATGTGATTCCAATTTTAAATTGTGATCATTGGTGATGTGTATCTAATCTTAATTTTACTGCTGCAATATAAAAATCACTCGCACAGACTTCCTTATTCCTTCAGACCTTTTATTTCCAAAAGCTACTGATATTGAAACTCTGTCAATACCAAAAATAATAACTACTACTTTGAGATTTAATACTAACTATTAATATTTTTACAATGAAACATTCAATTATTATAGACTAATAAGTATAGGTAGATGACACATGATATTATGAAGTTAATCGTACTGACAGAATTTTCAATATCTTCTAAACTATTGTTTAGTACAAAAATGTACAAAACTATAATTTTTTATCATTTCATGCATGTTTGTTAGGCATTTGTATTTATATAATACATATAACAATATATGTATAAACATACACTTTTTTATTCATGCACTTTATTTATTTTTTATTTATGCTTCGAATTCTATTAATGGCTCGAAAGCAAATAAAGTGGCGCTTGCAAAAAATTAATATTATCATAGAAGTTGTTTATTGAATTTATTTATAATTATAAATTGTTCCTCTTATTAGGTACTGCCAATAAAAGTTTGCATCTGTGATCGGCTGCGCCGACTTGCTGTCATCGTACAGGAAAACTCAACCACATTAGTCAGAGATGTAAATTCTGCAGCCAGTGCAAAATTCAAGATAGATGGCAAATCTTTAGTCTTAGAAGAAGTTGGATTTGATATCGATAACGATCTTCTGGTGATAGAATGGAAGAACAAGCTATTTATGGTTCTACAAGAAAATGAAAACTGGTCTCCAATAAACAATCCACCGACTGAATCCAACTGCTCTTTTGAAGAAAACAAGTCTCTTAATGTTGAAACAGATTGCTCCAAAAAGAAATGTACTAAATCAGGTAACTAATTTCATCATATGAAAAAAAGTTTTTAAATTAAAGTAGATTATTGTATCTATAAAAATAGTTGTTTTACATTAAAAATTTATTTGTTTAGATGATAAAACTTCAGAAAGTGATACAAGTGATGCTCCAGAACAGAAGCGGTCAAAAATGTCTCGGACGACAGACTGGGAATCTGTTGAAGTACCCTGGAAAAAATTAGATTCTCAGACGCTATTAAATTTCTCAAAAAATTGGGCTGGTCTCGATAAAAAAAAGCGAGATTCAGCGATTACTCGAGCAGTCCATTACGTCGTTGATCATGTACGCGAAATTACAGATCATGCTCCAACAGCTGCCTTTAGAGCACTAGCAAGAAAAATGTGTTCTAAATATAGCGATGTTTTCGAAGATAAATTAGCTGATGGTAGTCGCGAAGGCACAGGATGCGCTATATTAGAGAATAAATTAATTGAAAGGAACAGATACCTGAACCGCCCGCACATGACAAACAGTCTGCAAGGCACCTTAAAACTACCTTTAAAAGATGCCAAGAAATATAAAGCGTACCAATCTGGTTGCATACAATGGCAGCCGAATTTCAATGAAGGCCATGATGAAAGTACAACTGAGGCGTTAAGACAAGTTTTTTTTTAATTTTGACCTTGTTGAAGTTCTGGAAGAAAATCGGTTTGCTGAATGTGTCAGCAATTTCGCTGCTTGTTACCCATTACAGAGGATGCATTTGAACCAAAAAGAACGTCCAAATGCAGTGACTATAAAAGAGCTATGGCCATGTTTGTTTACGTATGAATATGCAGACATCCACTTTCAATTGCTAACTGGAAGACAAACTAATAACTTTCAATTTAATGAATCAATTTCAACAATATGCAGAAAGAATCTTAATACATGGTCATATAGCAACTGATGCAGTGGTGTCTGAAAATTTTAGAAAATGGAGCGTTGTAAATATCGTTTCCAACTATTTTCAAGAGGACTATAGAAATCTTTTTACAATTGTAGAGGTAGGCATGAGATCAATAAATAATGTAGGTCAGCATAGTATTAAAAAATACTTTTTAGACAAATAAATTATTATAATTATTTTTTCAGACTGATGTTCCTATCGAAGATATACCGACTAAAACATACCCCCACATAGTTGTTTTTGGAGGATTACCAAAAGAGGATGACAGCGATACTGATCACGCAACAACTTATTGCGTTGTAGTCGATGGTATAGCATTTCCAAAGAATCCGTGTATTATTGAAGCTCTTAAGTATCTGATTGTGGTTTATTTTAATTTTAATCATACTTATGAAAATGCGTTTGCTCATTTCTTGGAATTTCTTCAGAGATGTTTTATGGAAATATATCCAATTGACGGTAATAGAAGTAATGTACAGATCATTAAAAAAGTTCAAACTTTTATAAAAAGAATTAAAGCCATTGAAATACAGGATATCGTTTAAAAAGTTCTTTAATTCTTAAAAGAATAAGAAAAGCTTATTTGTATGCCAACAGAATTTGACATTATAGTTATTAAGTAATTATGTAGATCATGACAATAACTTACATATGATTGCGAATTTGCGATATAAACTTATGTACTAGCTTATAAGTGCTGAGATAATCTAAGAATTGTTTTTTTTTTCGTATCTCATACGTCTAACAATAAGTGCCTGCGAAAAAGTTATAAATTATTGCTAAGTGCGTTAGAAAAATTAACATTACAAATGTTCTTATGTTGCGTTAAAGAAAAAGTGTATAGAAATTGATAAAATAAAGCATGTTCAATCGTATCCCCTGTCTTATACTCATAACCTTACAAATATAGTAGTTAATTCTAAATTCCAATATTTTTATTATCCCTCATCTACGTAATTTTACCGCACTATATGCAAAATTACAGCATTACGGTAATTCGTATTGCATCGTAATTTTTCAGGTAAGTTTACCGAAATATCATCATTTTACCGTTTGCCGGTATATTTACCACGCTGAGCGTAGGTCTCTATTGATTCCCACGCTCAGCGATGTAATCTTCCGCAAAACTTTTTACAGTGAATACTTAATGGTGTTACCGCGGGAAAGATATACAATAGAAAGAGCTAGGAATTACTTACTTAGTGACGGTGAAAATGGCGGAGGGGATTCTGTTGCCGTTAGAAGTTCATCTTCTTTTTTATATTTCTTTATTCCACCAGTAAACTGGTGGAATAAAGAAATATAATAAAGAAGATAGGATGTTATATTCCCCCTCCTATAAGCCTAAAATTGCTGAACCTTATTGTGACTACGCTGTTTTCTCTTCAACTGAAAGTAACAGCTATCCCCGAAGCGGAGGCAAATGACAAAATCATTACAACAATCACTACAGAGGAATTACTGGCTGCATGCAAAAGAATTGGGAGTAACAAAAATTCAGGCCTGGATAACATACCCGAAATCGCATTGAAAAAAAGATATACAGGCACGCTCCGATGCTTTGTGGACCTGTACAATTAATATCTCGAAGAAGGGACGTTTCCTAAGAACTGGAAAAAGCAACAAAAAGAAGGATCTGTTTCATGGAAAGACTAGGAATTAAAGTAATCTATATAGTTATATATAGCTACACTGAAAAAAAAAATTCTTAAAACCAAATAAATGAGTTTGTTAAAAAATCAATTTCCTACATTTGAGTAAATATTTATTTTTAGTATGCATAATAATGTATGTTTTAGTAAATATTTTTTTAAATTCAATATATGATCATATTTTCTGATATTTAAGTAATCATTTACTTAAATTCCACATTGTTTATTAAATTCAAATAAATCGTTTATTTGAATGCGAAATCCTAATTTATTAAAATACAGCATCTACAAAGCGTTTATTGAAATATAAAGATTTGAAAAATATCTTCTTAATGATTCAGTCCAAACAAACCATTTCTTATTTTCAGCAAAATCTTTGATAGTTCTTATACAATATTATCTTATTTGACCACTATTATTTTGAATCATCTTTTTCCATATTTATTATTTTTAAGTAAATATTTCTTACATGGAATTCAACAATTTTTTTAAATTAAAATAAATGGTTTTTCAAGGATGTAGAGAATTATTACTAAATATATTTGCTTCTTTTTGAAAAAATATAATGATCCATATAATATATTTGCTACACTATGCTCTCCAACGATTATAAGTCATTTACTGCGATGCAGTTTTTAAATTATTGAAATTAAAAAGATACTTGCACATTTTCAATACACTGAAAAACATTTTTTATAACCGAACAAATATTTGTTAATTGCAATTGTATTTAGTACAAAATACATGTTGATAAATGTTATTTTAAATAGTTTATGAATTGTTTACTTAATTGAATTAGCCTTATTAAAATAAAGAAATTATTTACTTGAAAAATAATAAATGTTAGTGGATGTCAGAAAAAGCCAATGATGTAAAATTTTTTCATCAAAAAAATATTTAATAGTTGTTACCAAACATTTACTTAAAAAATAATTTGCTTTAAATATTTGATCACCATTTGATGTTTAATATTAAATAAATACTTTATTAGAAAGTAAAATAAATTTTTGATCAAATATATATTTTTAATTAATAAATAATGATTGGTTTGTATCAACAAAATATTTGATATTACAAGCTTTTTTCCGGCCGGTAGGTGGCGATCCTATTTTCTCTGCCCGCAAGCGCTCAAAATTCATGTTGATTCGTATATAAGGAGCCGGAAGACGTTAGGAGTTTATGTAATTACATTGCGAATTGCGAGCGATATAGGTATATGTGCGTTAGTGTTAGTATAATAAAAATATATAAGCGTTGTTAAATATTGTATGATAAACAAATAAATCATTAAATAAATAAGTTAATATTGGAGTCTATAAAAATTGGAAAACTCAAAATACAATTGTATACAAATCAAGTAAGAGAAAAGTTGAGAATGCTATAAAATGCTTTAAAAATTCTTTTATTTAAATAATTTCATTTTGTATGTATTACAAAAAATATTTACTCATTGCAAGTAAATTATAGTTAATTTAGCAAAATATTTTTTTCTGAGTACATCGTTAGTCAATTATCTTTTAGGAAATATTTTTTAGAAAGAAAGAAGGGTAATTTAAATTAAATAAAAATTTGGGCAAATAAACAAATATTTACTACAATAATGGGTATAAAATGTACTAATTATTTTTACATATTAAATGCGTTTTTACTTTCAAGGAAATGAAACTTGGATTTTGAATAAGATTATTTTAAAATAGAATTGGCCCTTATTAATTTTAAAAAATTGTTACTGAAATTTATTAAATATTTATTGTAATATAGATAACGGTTTTCATTTGTTCATTATTCATAGCAAATAACTGGTTATATTTTAGTAAATATTTCTTATATTTTGCAAAATGGGTTGTTAAAATTCTAGTAAATATTTTCTAAGTACTATTGTAGTAAATAATTTACTAGAATCAAAAAAAATTTTCTTAGTTTTACCAATTTTTTTATTTCAGTGTATATAATAACCTTCAATAATCATGATTTTGAAAGAAAAGTTAAATATTTAGTTCCCAAGTTATAATGATTAGGATAGTTTGCGAAATGCGTCTAAAATCACTAGTAATCGAAGAATCGTCATGCAAAAACGCACATGCGTAACTAAAAATCTTGATTTTCACGGATTAGTGAAAAAAAAAAAATAAATAACAGAAAAAAGCCTAGGTATAGATTAAAATCCATTAAATACACTGAGAGAAATGTAGAGTTAGAATAGCCGTCCATTTTTCTGTGGTATTAGCCTTGGACGACCACAGCTGATTGACCGGTGGACTCAGGCAGATTCTACCGAAGTTTGCAGGAGTCCAAGCTTGGCTCCTCCCCGTGCTATATCAGCCGCGCCGAACACGTGAGGTTTTACTTATATGTTTATATTTTTTAGCATATCATATAACAATGAGTGACAAATTCGTAAGGAACCTGTTGGTTTCGCAGATTTTTGAAAAGTTTTGCGAAAGATTTGAAAATAAGTATTGCAATATGTATAACCTAACCTCTTAACCTCAAAATTTGTATACTTATGCTGAAGCACAAAATTTGAATAATTATAAATCAATGCATTGTTCAGCCATGAATATTGGTTTACAAACCCTCAGAGTACAATGTGACATACCTGTAAAGTCTCTTGGCTTATCTGAAAGCCGTAGACTTCATTGCCCTTAAAACCCGATTTTAGCGTAAGATCGTCAGAGCTAAGCAACCTTCTGCTTAGGGATTATGAAAATTTACAAGTACGATAACCTATACTCTGAGGACTTGTAAACCAATTTTCATGCTAAAACAATGAATCACTTATAAAATATTTAATTTTTATAATTATGCTTACTCCCAGGTAAAAACAGCGGTAGTGCTAAGGCAGATTCAATCTTAAAACATTTGCTTAAGCGCTCCGGTAAAAACTGCCAGTTTCCAGTTAATCCAACTCTACATTTCTCTCAGTGTAGAAGTTGAGATCTAAGCGATGCAGTTTTCAGTTATATAGAGTATACGGGGTGAACAAAACAAAATTTTGAAGTTTAATATCTTTGAAACTAACTGGTTTCATAAACAGTCCAAAGAAAGGGACCAAGGTACTAGATAATGCTAAATCTAAAGTTTGAACTTGATTATTGCCTTTTTACTCCAGTTATCGACTTTTTTCAGTTTTTGATGTTTTTTTCTGGATCTGACCCATAAAATGACTTTACATTAAAGTGATGTATAGTCCTAATAATCTTCAATAATTATGTTTTATTTTTAGAAAGGTTCGACATTTAGTTTTCAAGTTAAAACGATTTTCAAAAATTGCGCTTCATGGTGTATAACAAAAGAACGACGAATGATAGTATAAATTTTCGGCGGTGAAAAGATAGGTGATTTTATTCTCATTTATCTATATATTAAGCAATACACTTTTATTAACTTTAACAATAACTTTATTAGAGAAAACTGAAATCTAGGGAAGACTATTTTCCCACTATAAACTAGTAAAAACAAAGAAAATAAGACTTAGTGAGTTAAAATCCACTGAGTAGAAGCTGAGATGCAGGCATATACGAACGAACACATACACACACACACACACACACACACACCCACACCATAGACGCAAGACTAATGCATTTATTAAGCAGCATCTCGAGAGGGCGAGCAATGAGGCAGCAAAAGTCGGTGCTGCGCTATCGCGACTAATGCCAAATGTAGGTGGGCCAACGCAGGGTCGAAGGTTACTCCTAGCCAGTGTAACTACATCAATTATGTTATACGGTGCCCCAATATAGGCGGACGCTATGTTGGTGAAGTCCTATGCACAAAGGCTGTCAACAGTTTATAGGAGAAGTGCATTGCTGGTCGCTTCTGCCTACAGAATAGTATCAGAAGATGCAGTGTGCGTTATTTCAAGTATGCCGCCTATTGACCTTCTAGCAACAGAACGAAAGAATATATACGAAGAAAGCCGGCGTGGTGACAATACTCAAAAGAAAATTTGGAAATCCGCAAAGAAACAAACCCTAGCTGAGTGACAAATACGATGAGGACAGTGAAAAGGAACGACGGACGCACCGCCTTATACCACGTATTGTTGGCTGGACCAATAGCCGACACAGGGAAGTGAATAACTACCTCACGCAGTTTTAGAGCGGACATGGGTGCTTTCGAGTCTACCTACATCGCTTCAAGATAGGAAAATCCGAATTGCCCAGTATCTTTGGAAGAAAACGAAGATGCTGAGCATGTCTTCTGTAACTGTTCGCGATACGAAAAGGAACGAGAAGAACTCGAGCGTTACGTTCTGACAAGGGTGACCCCTGAGTCAATGATGACAGCTATGCCATCGTTGAAGAATGGCTGGTGCTCAGTAAATAACTACGTAAGGACCACTCTCAAGAAGGTTAGAAATGACGAAGACAATAAAAGGGAAGGATAAGGTGAAACAGCTAAGTAAAACTGTTGCTAATCGAAGGCCACTAGGTAACAGAATTGAGCTCTCACTCCCCTGCCCGATGCAAAGGAACGTAGAAGCTAGGGTTGAGTACCTCTATGTGCTACTCAGACCGATGCTGAGGAACGTAGGTAGCTGAGTTGAGCCCACACTCCTTCACCCGATGCAAAGGAACGTAGGTGTAGCGGTTGAGTCTGTCCAGAGAATGGCCGGTCGATGCTGCTCGAAGTAGACGTCCAGACGATGCTACAAAAAGCAGACGACTAGACGATGCAGAATGAAATTGTATCAGCTTATCGTGTTATATTTATTCCTAAGAATAATTGTATTTCATTTATATTTGTCATAGAAAACTGATTTTTTAGATAAATTTTAAATCTTTGCATTGTGCTTATTTCATATATTACTATTAGAACATCATCTACATACAAAATTTTAGAAAATATAAACAACAATCTACAGAGGAGTTTTGAAAGCCGCGTCTTTTAAGTGTAATTTCAAATAGTTCAAACCAGCATCTCGCTGATTGTTTTAAACCATACAATGCTTTGTTTAATTTACATACATAACCTTTAGGCGCTGAAAATCCCTCCGGCACATGCATGTAAATCTCCTTTTTTGGTAGACCATTTAAAAATACCGTTTTAACGTCCACTTGATGAATCAATAAATTATGTTGATTTGCAAAGGCAACAAGCAATCTAAAAGTTTTTATAACCAAATTGGTGACGCTAACAATCATATACACTGTTGTTTTAACTCTAAATTCGTACCGCGGACTCTTAAATCTACAGAGGTGGACAAATCGTAGGTTTTAGGAGCAGGTATGCCTGGCGTAGAGGAGGTCTAAAATAAAGCTTACTTCACACTGTTTATGTTTGATAACAAATATTCATATATTGAATACAAGTCTTGCTTTATATTTACATGGATTTCCTTTTTCATCAATTTTAATATTAAGAACCCATTTGCAATCAACTATATTTTTATTGTTCGGACGCGGCACTATATTCTATGTTTTATTTAGAATTAACGATTCGACTTCGCTATTAATTGCTTTCTCCCGCTTAATTTTATCAGTACGATTTTTTATCTCACTATACGAGCTAGGAATGTCAGTAGTTGTCGACACTGCATAAATATGACGATCAAATTCCTCATCGTAATTAATTTGAGGTTTATTTTGTATTCTTGCACTTCGTCGCAATTCGCCTTCATGAGAATCAATTTGAGCGTCGATCTTATCATTAGGTTCGTTTGTTTCACTTTCTTGATTCTCACTGATTTTTATTTTATCAGTTTTACGTCCTTTTATCTGAAGGTTATCGTCTTCAAAGTCATCGTTTATGTGTACAGAGGCTGGTCTCGAGTTTTTAAAATTAATCTTGTCAAAAACCACATCACGTGCTATAATAAATTTATTTGTTTCCATGTTTAATATTTTGTATCTATTGTTCTTATAGCCAACTAAAATTCCTTTGATAGATTTTTTATCAAATTTACTTTGTCTATTTTTATCGTGAATATACACGATGCAACCAAAAATCTTTGAACGATTCAATTTTGGTGTTCTGTTATGACAAAGTTGAAAAGGAGTTCTTTGCAATGGCTTCAGTAGGTGTAATATAGACTAAACGAGTAGCCGTTAAGATAGCTTCTCTCCAAAACTCTTTTTTAAGTTTAGCACCGTGAATCATGGCGCGGGCTTATTCTAATAGCGTCCTATTCATTCGCTCCGCTATGGAATTTTGTTGTGGCGTGTATGGAACAGTTAAATTATACAGGATACCTTTCTGTACATAAAATGCTTTGAATTCGTTCGACAAATATTCATTCCCATTATCGCAATTTAAATTTGCGATTTTTAAATTAAAGTGGGTTTCGCTTTTAGCTACAAAGTCTTGAAACATTTTAATACTTCAGACTAATATGTAATGAGTTAAACAATCGCATAGTGGGTAAATTCATCAATGAATGTAACAAAATAATTTTTATTATCTAATAACACCTATAACACATCTATAACACCTCCAGATTGACAAAAAATGATGCCCATTCCGGGCTGCTGAATTCGGCGTACTGATAAGAGATTATTTGCAGCTTCTGGCACGTACAGTACATTTTCAAGAACGCCCGTCACGCCTAGATTTGTATTGATTTCAATGGCCCCAATCTTCGTCGCGTTGATGACTTCTGCTTTTCTTTGCGATCGATATGTTAAAGTAAATTGTTAGCCGCGTTAGTTTAAACAATTCTACTTGTAAAAACCAAGTATTTTTAACAAGACGCACAATTGATTTCTGTTTCAGCCGGGATGTAACAACTTATTCCAAATGCTATTGTTTAATTAAGATATATATTTTGTTATTGTTAAGAATATAAAAACAGACTCTATTTTAAAAGGTAAAACGATCGTTTATGTTAAATGGGTTTTTAAAAGAAAAAACAATAATGTATATAAAGCAAGTTGCTAGAGGTTTCCAACAAAAAGAATACACTGATAATGTCTATTCACCTGTAGGTAAAATTCAAACTTTGAAAATTTTATTGTCATACAGTTGCAAAAATAATTTTTACATAGAACAAATGGATATACAAACAGCCTTTCTGAATGGCTATGTTAAAACAGAAGTATATACCAATGAACCTAAAGGTTATGAAACAGGAGACAATAAAGTTAGCAAATTGTATAAGGCACTCTATGGGCACAGAGAAAGCCTAAGAGCTTGGTATTGTTACGTCGGAATGAGCGCAACTTTCCAATATATTTATTTTTAATCGAGTTCCTATCAGCTGTTATTATTTATTTATTTGACTTTATAAAGAAATCCCTTTTGGCTACCGCAGGTGCGGTCACTGCCTTCCGGGAAAGGGAGCCGGATAACGAAATCACTTAAAACGGTGTTAATTTTGCTTGAAACTATAATATATTTCACACGTGTTAGAAAAAGGAGAAAAGTACCTTGTAGAATTTAAATTCGTAAGTGTGTGTGTGTGTGTGTGTGTGTATAGATGTGAACAGCAGGAGGTTGCAGCTGTGGATCCTTGTCGCTCCTAGAGCCTGGCGTCGGTGGTTCAGTGCGGTCAGGCTGGTGTGCGTCTCGGATTTCTTCGGCTCGTTCCTCTTTCTAGCAGGTGCAGACCGATGGGCGCCTTGATATGTTGTTTCTCCTCTTAGTGACGGAAGATGATGGTATGTTTTAGTAATCACTGCACTTATACACTTGAACAAACTAGTAGCGATTCGATTTTAACTGTTTCGAATTTATTGGTCTGGCGACTGGCAGCGATTCGGCTTGTAAAGCGATTTCAGGAAAACTGACTACCAACACCCTTTTGCTCCCGGTCTTTATATACTGGAGAATCTGTAGCGCTGATCTTCCATATTAGGAGTGCCTAATATTCTCACGACTTTCCTCTCGACTTCGCGTGATCTCGTAAAAATTTTATGACTTTCAGTTTTTAGGAAAAGCGTCTTGTGACAGCTCTCCTGCTGCTTTTCGTCGCCTGCGTACTGTTGTGTGTATCTTTTCTCGATTCGTTTGCGGGAGAGCGTGCTCGGCTGATTCTTGTTCTTCGCATAGCTATTTTGATTTCCGTCGCTTTTCGTGAGGAATATCGCGACTAGTTTGGTGACATCTTTTTGTTTCGTCGCCGTCATTTTTTTCTTGGCGTTAGCCATTCTTTCGGGTGATCTTCATCTTAGAGCGCGTTTTGTCGCTACGCCTCTAATTCTATTTTTGTATGAATACATTGTGGTGGGAAATGCTGCTTCTTGCGGCTGCTGCGATGACGATGCTCGCGAGTGTCTCGCGTATGTATTTTTCTCGTTTCGTGTAAAGTTTGTGTGACGTACTTAAATTGGCGTCGTAGTCGCGTAATGGAATCGGGGATTCCATTACAGTATACGTGCTTTAATAAATTCATGGAAAGTTTAAACTTTGTTGGAAGTAATTATGATTATTGTTTATTTATAAATAATACAACGAAAGATACAATATACATACTAGTCTTTGTAGATGATCTTTTAATTTGCTGCAAAGATAAAAACGTTTAAGAGGAACATTATTTAGGAAAAATATATCAACAATGAGTATAAGTATAAATCTCTCAAACGGTGCCAGAACCGACCTGTATGATGTATTAGGACATTCAGGGAAGTTAAATAATAACATTTATGCAAGAGTTTCAACAGTAAATTTTAACAATAGCACCGATATTATTGAAAGCATCAACTACTGTTAACAAATTAGATGAACAGAAATGCGAAAATGACGATGAAGAGGAAGATATAATCCAGTATAAAACTATAATACCTGATATAAATGCACGAATACCAATTCTCGAAAGACATACAGATAAGCCATCACATTGACTAAAGGGAATGAAGGTAGGGTTTTTATGATATTTTTTGCTTTTCAAACGATAATGAGAATTTCTCGTCTCTCTCTCTCTCTCTCTCTCTCTCTCTCTCTCTCTCTCTCTCTCTCTCGTTCTCTCGAAGCCTTACCGCTTTGGATGGCCGGCTGTACCTTTACTATAAGGCGCTTGGGATCCGGGTTGGCTGATCCTCACTCGCCGTCCAGATTTTGCTTCTTGCCTTCCTGTCCAACTACTTCTCGTCCTAGTGCTGGCTTTGCCAACAGGGACTACTCTCACACGCTGTCAAAGTCGGGGATGGTGGAGCGACTCCTGCTGACGTTACCTTGCTTTCCAAAGCAACTCTCGAACATGGCGATATAGGGCTCCTCAAGAGGACACATCCTCCAAGACGTTCCCCAGATTCGTCGTTTACACTCTTAAGAAAACTCAGTGTCACACTTTATCTGTTAGCTCGGAACACGTGCGAACATTTCTCAATTCTTCGAGACTCTTCAGAGAAATCGACGACGGCTAAGCTGGTGGTTCTCTCGAAAAGAATCATTGCGCTGCATCGACGCTAATCTGCACGACGCTCTCATAAAGTTACCAAACACTTGTAGTCACCGCAAGACGATACAGGGTTATCTATATTCTAAGTTAACGAAAGCAATATTGCCGCGCTCGATTCTCATAGTAGAATCAAAGCCGCTGCGACGCACATCGTCGCAGTGCTCACAATCTATCTGCTAGCTACCATAAGCTCAATCAGGTCATGTGGTATAAAAGTTCTTGAAATGGCTCGCCATTGCTTGGTTATTGTCCCTATCATTTAAGTCGACCACTGTTCAACTCCTTGCATAGGATGCTATAGAGCTCTTATCGCTATATAGAGATCTCCCTGCTCAGCGACCGCTAAGAACGCCCTATTCACAGATACAGCCCTCATTCGGCTTCCTTTAACTTCTTTGCGAAGCTGACGACTTTGATACTTAATGGGCATCCCGCCACATGGTTAGTCTAACTACTGTTGATCCGTCGAACACATTAAGGGTCCCGACATGGAATTGGAATTACATCCTATTTCTTCGGCAACCCTTTGTCTTCATACATATGTAGCGTTACTGCTCACTGATCTCCAGTGCCTCCCAGACTCATATTTAGCACTCCCCAAGTTATGCATCTCATGAGCTTCTCTCTGTTGCGCGTATTCATTGTATGTTCGCGGCTATCTAAAGAGCTGAGAACCACACGCTATTTTTATGTCTTGTGCTTCATTCTTTGATACACACAGAATATTGATAAATAATCATTTATTTGTAAAACACGAACAATTTTCGTGTTTTTCGTACCTATTAATAGGGACTAAAGTGACTCTTTTTTGATCGGCGGGCAAAACTGTTATTTTAGCGGACAAAAAAAAATGTTTTTGCACGCTCATTGAAAATGCTCAAATCTTCTAAACTCGCGTGAAATTCAACAAGTGCAGTTTGAAACGCGAAAATCAGTCAATGCGTTACAAAAAATATGGTGTGCACCAAAGGCTAAGCGGGCTTTCTGTCTTATGTGGTTGCCGTACTAACTAAACTCGGATTACTCGCTACGCTCGTGCGCTAACCTCACAGTACAATAATGGACTACTTAGATCACGGATAGGCATGACGTAAACGCGGACTTAAGCAGCTGTGCTATAAAATTGTATACGATACTCGTGAACTAAACAACCCATTAGTGCAAGGCGTTTTATCTCGCTGCGCTTGGGCGCTAATACACGTCGTGCAGTAATCGGCTATTTAGGTCACACGTATCGTAATATACTATTTCTGCACACATGTCAAAATATATTTTATATTGCGTGCATAGCTAAATTAATACAAAATTGTGGTTTTGAGGTTAGACTGATATAAATTTAAACAAACATATTACCAGCAATTTATATAGAATATTGAGCTGTAAAATTAAGATTCCCCAAGATTTAATTCAACATACAAGTCGATGGTGATCCCTGGTAGCAAATGGCCGATAAGTTCTGGCCCGTTTCCTAGCGACTCGGTAGAGCTGAAACCCAGAATCCATCGAGAAATATGCGTCGTTTCTACGCTGAAACCCGAGTAGCAGAAGTTATCTTAATTTTTTGCGCATGCGCGTACGGTTCAGGCCAGGCACAGGCATTTGGAAACTAGAGTTCCTAATTTGTACTTGTAATAGTAATGCGTAGAGTAAGGTAGAGCCAAAGTGAAATGACATCTCACAAGAATTTTGAGAATCGAGAAAGATAACTTTATTTTCAACGACTTATGTCACAAAGCGACTAGAATGTTCGGTGGCCGAGCCCAGAATGACGAACAGGTGCGCGCTACCTGTTCGCCACGGCGTGGCGTCGGCCTAGTGGCGCTCTTAGTTCGATGACGGCCAGACTTGTTACGAGAAGTCTGGCATGGGCTGGAGCGTCTGTTTGCGCCGGCGCTGATGCTGCCCAGCGTTAACCGCCACAGGCATACTAGAAGTATATGACGCGTATTATAGGGGCTGTCTGCTATATTATACAGCACAATAGCATAGCAGACAGAACTACAGTTTTCACAGTTTCAGTCAATGTTGAATGATGAATATTTAGCCTATTAATTCATCTAGAATGATTTTGAAGGGAAAATATAATTTTCAAAGCGCCCATTAAGAGTGAAAACTCAACCCTATGCATGCATACTGTCATACTTTGTGTGTACTACCCTATGCTATACTGTCATACATCTGTACTGACTAACTTTGTGTTGTTCAAGTGCAATTACTGTGTGAAAAGTATTATCGATGCTACAAGTCACCAATGATGAGGTTTGCACAGGTATTTCAATCTCATCAGTATGCGAGCGCAGTCACTGTCAACCACCAAATCTCTCATAATCATGCTAAATCCATGATATTGAAGTTTGATGTCGTTTGATCTCTGTTCTTCTGCATTAAGACTTGTTAAATTATTTAGAAATAGCTTGCCGTCTCAGTTTTCACTTAACAGTCTTAAATGCACCCTGAACCCTATGGCTTTGGCGGCAAAACTACAGCTGGCTCTATACATGAAAGTTGAAATCATATCAGCTAGAATTAATATAGAGGAATAACCTAGAGGGCTGAAATTTTGCAACTTAATTTGCGTTAGCATGCTGTAACACTCTATTGAATTGAATTTATTCTAGCTGATATGAATTTGACTTTTATGTATAGACCCAGCTGTATTTTTGCCGCCGAAGCCATAGGGTTCTGGCTGAAAAGCCGAACCAAGATTGTTAAGTGAAAACAGACATGGCAGTCTGTTTCTAAATAATTGAACAAGTCTTAACGCAAAAGAACAGACATCCACCTTTAATATCATGAATTTACCATAATTAGGAGAGATTTGGTAGTTGAGAGTAACTGGCTCGCATACTGATGAAATACCTCATCATTGGTGACTGAGTGCATCGATGACACTTTTTACACAGTAATTATATTTGAATAATACAAAGTCAGTCAGTACACAATGCTGTACATACTGTCATGTATGAAAACATGCATGTGTAGGGTTAAGTTTTCACTAATAACGTACACTTTAAAAATCATGTTTCCCCTTTAAAAGACATTGTCAATAAATATGAATATATTTAATATATACAAAATAGTCATACATGGTCAATAAATATGAATATATTTAATATATTTAAAATAGCTAATCTTGAATTATCACATATTTTAAATATGTTGCAACGACCAAAATTTCATTACAATAAATTTTTTTTTTTTTTTTTTTTTTTTTTTTTTTTTTTTTTTGGATGAGTTATCTATTCTACTAACTACGTGCATGGCTCTCCTACGTGACCTCACTCGCACACGCACGTTCTTCAGCTTAGTTTGTGTACGTGAAGTCTGCGGCGAGAGCCATGCGCGGAGATAAACACGAATAAATAAGAATCCGTTTCTCGCGCTGCTCCGTATACTCGAGCCGCCGAAATTCCTCTTCACCGCGAATGTAGTTGAAGTTGGCAACGTTTCTACCAAAGAAAATTTTTTTGTAAGTTAATCACTTTTTAACTATTAGTAATTGTTGATTGGCCCCAAAAGGAACATGATTTAGAGGGCGCTGCCGAAATCCGAGCCCAAAATCGATAGATTTCGCAATTTCGCATCTAAGTCCTCAGCTCACAAGGAGATTGCTCACATTTTACAGCGGATTATTGTTTCTGTAGTTATAATCAATAGATACAGCAAGCTTGGTCAAGATCAACGGTGGGGAACCCTGTCTGGGGGGCGCTAGAAAGGGTCAAAATCGCACTTTTCGGCCATTTTCTGACTTTTTCGAATAAATACCCGACTCGCAAGAACATTGCTCACTTTTTTACAACGG
>QLSS01000448.1:0-46946 GCA_024372645.1 Trichomalopsis sarcophagae
GGTACCAACCTAACTGCTAACCAAAATTTCGTTTCCGAACACACTCCTGGTAGGTGTGCCCTCAAATCTCAATTTCGTTCACTTGACCATAGTGCGCATGCGCGGCATCAGCTGTAGAGCGCATGTTTGCTAATACTTATTACAGAGCAGGCTTGTAATATATAAATTTGGTTGAGCAGCGGCTGGCCAACGCCGTGGGCCAACCATTGGTGAACAGACCATCCTGGTTGGCTTATTTTCTACCAGGAAAGTCAAAGAATTTACTAATTGTTGTCACAAAGGAAATGTGGATTTGCCGGATAATCCTGCTTATCTAAATACCTTGGAGCAATCAGCCATATGACTATCAGAAGATAAAGTTAATTTTCAAAACAATATTCTAGCATATAATAATGCTTTAACTTTTGCAAGTTTTGGAGCTAATTATGACAAATAGTCAAGTGAAGGACCGCAAGTTATTAGAATTTGTGGTCAAATATATCACAGTGTTTATGCCTTGCATCCAAATGAAAATAAAGCTCAAATATATTGGCAATTATAATATGTTCTTGATAATAAAACAGCCATTATTCAACGAAAAAGCTATAGTAATAATCCCAATACAAAATTAGAATTGTTAAGTTAATTTGATAGATTATTGAGAGATGCTAACCCTTATGCTAGAGTTTATAAGACGAAAGAAGTTAAAGAACATTTCTGCAGAACAAAACATGTGTTCTTCTTGTATGAATAGAGATACAAAAAATGTACATAAAAATGTCTAAAAAGTTAAAATAAAGAAACTTTTAATTTTTCTGGATATCTAGATATCGAAGAGATGATGACAAAAAATCACTTATAAAGGTAGAAATTGTTATAAAGTTGCTGATAACCGATTTGTTGTTCCATTTAACCCTTATTTGTTGTTAAAATTGAATTCTCATATTAACGTGGAAATGTGTTCAACTGTACAATGTATCAAATACTTGTTTAATTACTATTATGAAGGACATGACTGTGCATATATTGAAATACCCAATATTCGTATGAATTCTAAAGAAAATTGTGATAATCTAAATAAAAATAAAGATTGAAAATACTGAATACAAATAGGATGAAATTAAGCAATATATTAACACGAGGTATTTATGTCCCTCAGAAGCAATGCATAAATTATTAGAATATCAAGTGGCGCGGTAGCGCCACGAAGGCGAGTTTGAGAAGCCTGCGGCGACCGCGACACTATTTACTTCTATATTGGGTTCTCGAATTTTCAATTTAATAATAACAAATATTTAAATTATTGTACGTCAATTTTTTTGGCTTATAATTATATTTGTATGCTTAAACTATGATTTCTAATCGTTATATTGGCAAAAAAGCAACTTTTTTTACAATAAGCGAGTATGTCTCAACAAAAATGCTCAAATCCGTTTCGGGATTTTCTTCAGCCTAACAATGTTCAGACCATGAAGTTAGCCGCACACGGCTAGTCTTAAGACCATGAAATTAGCCGCATATATTGCTTTCCCACATACTTATACAGACCAGTGAGATTACTGACGTGATCACATATATACAGACCAGTAGGACTACGGGTGTGATTTAATTAATACATCATTCAAGGACGGTGTCTAGGTGTATAGGGTGGCCGATGACGAGGTCTAGGTGGTTAGTACCGTGGCTTTTGGCGTCTAGGTGTAAAAATCATTCAAGGACGGTGTCTAGGTGTAAATTGATCATTATATGTCTTAATTTTCAGTTAAATAAGCCCTTAAAAAACTAAAATAATTTTTTGCTTCGTGATGATTAAATATAAACAACTTGACTTTGTTTAATTGATCTCAGTTCTTTTGTATCTGTAATTTCGCGGAATACATCAAACTCGCCTAACTTTTTACTTTTTTAAAAGTTAATTTTTTTTAGAGATATTTTACAGTAAGTGTGTAAAATGAACATATGTACGTGTGAAAGGCGTTGAGTATTTTTTAAAAAACAAAAGCGCGTTAAAAAAAAAGAAAGCAAGATTGGAGACGGAGAGGACGTTTGAACGACCATTTTTCCTCTTCATTCACATTCGCATTCAAGCTCTCACTGAAAACGGTTCTTATAATAAAACCTTCAAAAAGTATCTGTTTCGTGTATCCTTGGGTGCAGCTACCCGTATAGCATCTACATTTTTGGTCCTTTGAGCCGGATCCTTATTACTCGGAAATTTGAACAAAAAGTGCACCAAGGATTTCATTGATAAGTGAGAGAAAAGTGCAAGAAAAAGATGTACCCTTTTCGATGAGGAAACGTCGGAAGACGTACAGCAGTTCCACGGGCTCAACCTCCAGCTGCTGTACATGTGCGAGCGAATGCGCCACCTGCCGTTCCCGTTGCCAATGCCGTTGTTGCGGCTGCGAGGGCCTCGCCGTCGAACTGCTGTGGCCGAGGTAGTGCAGGGCAATGCGCCGCTTCCTCTGCGCCGCCGAACGGCAGTTCGGGTGCGTGCAAACGCGCCACCAACTGCTCGTCAAGCTGTTTTACCGATTGCTGGCCCTTCTGCTGGTCCTGATGCAGCTTATAGCATCGCACCGCCTTCTCCTGATCAACGAGCTGCCGCGGGTGGACGTGCGAACGTGCGGCTCGCAGTTCGAGAAGCTGTTGCTCCAGCGAATCAACTCCAGAACGAAGATTTGTGTATGATTCCTCAAAAACCTAATAGAGTGATACGTACTCAACTTAAACACTCGGCTGCAAAAATTAGTTTAGAATACCGCCCTAATCGACAACTGCGAGAAGCATCGTCTTCTCCAAGTCAGTTTTATCTAAATCAGTTTTATGAAGCAAATAACAGTGGTCGGTTAAGCGGTACGGTTCTTGGCCAAAATACCTCTCGTAATTGTTCTGTTAGTCCTAGTAGTTCCGATGAAGAAAACTTTTTCCTCCGTAATCTATGAAATAAAGCTCATAGTACGTTCCATAATAGCAGATGGAACGATTTCAAAGCTCATAGAAATTTAAATGATAATTACTCAAGCGGAGACCCAATACAATGTTTACAATTTAATTTCAAAGCTGGCTGACTTGATGTTATCAATTTATATAAGATGGAAACAAACTGACTTGAAAAAGAAACCCGATTAGAAAAATTTTCCGAATTTGTTTTTTACGAAGCTGAACTAAGTATAGCAGCCGGAATTTTAGCTACATCGAGTGAGACAACTTCTAGTATTCCTAACATAGTAACTCGGAATACATCCTCTAAGACAACACCGAATACGTCATACAAAAACTCCCAGAACCCTCGGAAAAATAAAAAATTTGTAGGAGCAATAAATCAAACTAATGCTAGCAATACTGAAAATAAATCAAATGACAAAACTCGAAAAGATCGATGTGCGCACTGCGGACGCAAAAACCACAGAACTTCCTTATGTCCCGATTTTGCAATAACAACCGTGACTCAACGTTGGAAATTAGCTAAAAAGAGGGACACACGCGAGATCAATGTAAAAAGGATTCGTGTAAACACTGTCGTAGAAAACATCATGAACTACACTTTCTCGATTTATCAAACGCGTCGCGAGATAAGAATACAGAGATCCCTTCTGCAGAAACTAGTAGTTCAGATCCAACATCAAAGCAATCGTGACTATATGATAGTACTCTGCTTAAAATTATCCCAATTAAGATAAGTGGAACGGGCGGAGAAGATTTTATAGACGATTTGCTAGACGAGGGCTCAACGGTTACACTGATAAACGAAAAAATCGTCAATAAAATCGGAGCAATAAGGAAACATTTACGAATAGCACTGCGAGGAATAGGAAGTTCGGACATTATTGCTAAAATAAATGACAAAGTGAGTCAGAAACTTTCGAAATTTCTGACCCGTTAGTTGTGAACAATCTCGAACTTCCTACACAATCGTTGAGTAAAGAACTAGTGAACTATTGTCGTTAAAAAATAGGTATTACTCTGAACCCATATAACGCTTCTCGGGATTTATTAACCACTGATGTATAATACCTAATACAATACTCACCGGAAGTCACGTCACGGGAGGAGACGAAAAAAAATCGGTAGAGGATGGAAAATCTGAACGAAAAGAAATATACCGAGCAAATTTTCAACTTGCAATATTAAGTTATAACTTAATATTTTTGGATGAATCTTTTTAATGATGAAAGATTAGGTTAATATATTCAAGTAGATATCAAGAGATTGCGCATACGCGCAATAGTAATGATTTAAATGCTCTCGAGATTTTTTTTAAGGTTAAAAATCCCAATTTCAAAGTATATAGGGTTGCGCCGTCGACAAATCGTACTTCATACTTTCTCTTGCCAGAGCGGCGCTGTTGCGCCCCTTGATGATGTTTTAGATATCAACAATAAAATTCTGGATATTATGGAAGGGCTGACTGTTGAATATCGAAGCATTCGTACAGCAGAAAATGATAATGGAGAAAATCTTAATATTATGTTACCAACCAAATTTCTTAAGGGGACACAACACTTTTAAATTCTGAAAAAAAGAATTATGTGTAAAAATGACAAAATTAAAGTAAATCATTTGAAATTTTTCTCGTGATATTTAGTATAAATACCTTTAACTTTACTGTGCTAAAACCTTGATTATCCCTGCTGGAGGGATTTTATACAATGCGTAAAAAGTTTACTATACGCTTCAGAAGCAGCTACTATAAAGGTCTATCGGTGATTACTTTTTGGTTAATTTCTTGCTTTGATCTAATGGTTATTCAAAGCCGTCACTTAGCAAACACCACATTAACTACCCATTTACAGCAACGATAAACACAATTAACTAGTTTCATACTCAATACAACGCGTAAAATCAGAAGTTGATTCTAGCTTATACTTATGCTGCGTCTGATGGATTTGCTTTGTTTGTCTACAAAGCTGGCGCGAAATTGGTCTCGCGGCGACCACAGCGACACTGACTGCCGCGTGCAAAATGTTGAGTGTATGTATGTGTATACACACACACGCACACACGCACACACACACACATACATGGTGTCCCATTTTAATCGATACACGCAAATATCTCGTGAAGGAAGGCCTTAATCGAAAAAATGCTAGAGACCAAGATTGTAGGATTTTGAGGAGAAAGTCGAATGGCGAACTTAGATTTGACCTTGAAAGCGTCTTCAAGGTCATTTGAAGGTTAACTTTGATTTTTTAAATGAAAACTCTATTCTTTTATAGCGGCAATGGAAATAGCGGAAAATTTTACGTTCAAAACAGTGGTCTTCGATTGGAAAACGATCGCTTTTCAATGTCATTCCAAGGTTAACTTTGATTTTTCCCGTAAGAATCCTATTTCGTAATTACGGAAATCAAAAAAGCGGAAAATTTTACTTTTAGAGTAATATGTTGTGTTTGTACTTCAAAGGGAATTTTAATCGCTATCGATACAAATTTGATGTTCAGGACCCACAACTTAATCTATAGAATTTACATTAAAGTAATGAATCACGACCTTTGACTCTTATTTAACGTCATTTTTTTTTTGTATGAAAGTCGACTATTGCCTCTTCAAATGTTTCCTTCATTTACCTTCGTCATTAGCGTAACCCGGCATACACCATGGGGAGGTTGCACGATAGGATTTTGTACGCCATTTAGCCCTAAAAATGGCTGATTGTTAGTTAATTATCTATTTATGTGTTCAAGGCAATAAATGCTCAAAAGTAGCTCCACCGACTTGCAGGCAGAGTTGAAGTCTTTTTTGGAAATGTTCTACAGTTCGTATCAAAACATTACGGGGGATTTTAAAACACAGGAATTTTAAATCCTCATTCTCATATCGTTAGGAGTAGTTGGTCTTTCTCTATAAACTGTATCTTTGAGGTATCTCTACAAATAAAAATCTAATGGAGTTAAATCAGGTGACCTTGGTGACCTGCCAGGAACCACCACTAGGTGACCTGCCAACAGTTTGGCATAATCAGTTTGACATAATCAGTTTTACTACAATTTTCTACTCAATTTTTGTGCATTATGGCACATTTTGGAATGATATTGGAACAGTTTTGCTCGATATTGGCCCAGTTTGTCACGATATTGGCACAGTATGGTATGACATAGGCACATTTTGGCACAAATCAATACATTTTAGTATTAGGTATAAAATTTTGTTTAAATAAAATTATTGGAAAATCAAAATTTTGGAGCTCACAACCAGAGTTTTGGTGTTACTATCCGGATGGTAACACCTATTTAGGCCTTCATTATGTGAATTTTATGAATTTTAATAATTCTAAACAACTTCCCTAGTGAAAAAAAAATCTGTGCCAAACTATGCCAAAACTGTTCCAAACTGTGTCATTGTGTGCCAATATTGTGTCAATCTGTACCAATATTCTGCCAAACTATTCCATAAGAGTGTCAAATGTCCAAAATGTTCATGTTTTGTCACAGTTGTGCTACAATTCTGACAGATTGGCACAGTTTAGCACAGTTTTGGCAAGGTTTTGGCACAGTTTGGCACAGTATTTTTTCCACTAGAGTAGCACGATTGATAGCTTACTTTTTCTTCAGAGATAATATTAATTATTCTGCAAAAATATTTTTATTTATTAGTATTGTCTTCTACATTATATTAAAATCTTTTAACCATTATGCGATTTTTTCCTGTTAAGAACCCTTTATCCTGTAAAAATATTTTGTAGAAATACATTTTTTTATAAAAACTGTAATCTTAGTACAGCAACACATATATTTACCACAATAATGTATGTTTTTATTATTGATTTTTTATATTATTAAGCTGTAAAGTTAACAAAAAGCGTACGTACGTACGTACGTATGCACATTTTCTGTAAAATAATTATAATGAATAAACAAATATAATTTTTTTTTGGTATACTCATAATACAACATAATGTGTATACGTACGTAAGATAAAAATCATTACATTTGGTCCAGATTAAATGATGCTGGAGATAATGATTATATAAAATAAACATTTTATACTACATATATAGAAATATTCTAGGAATTTAAATAATTATTCGGAATTTTTACGGTATATTTGATATCCACTAGGTGCACTTTCTTGTAGATGATGTTGCGTCGACCTGGGGTCATCCTGACACCTGGACATCGTCTACAGGAAGTCACAAGTAATTTACGGTATATTTTATGTTTGAGTGGTGCTTTTCCTTGTAGATGATGTCGCGTCGACCTGGGGGTCATCCTGACATCTGGACATCGTCTACAGAAAGTTGCAAGTAATTAACGGTATATTTTATGTTCAAGTAGTGTACTTTCTTGTAGATAATGTCGCGACGACTGGGGGTTATCCTGACACGTGGACATCGTCTACAGAAAGTTGTAAGTAATTTACAGTATATTTTATGTTCAAGTAGTGTACTTTCTTGTAGATAATGTCGCGACAACTGGGGGTTATCCTGACACGTGGACATTGTCTACAAGAAGTCACAAGTAATTTACGGTATATTTCATGTTCAAATGGTGCTCTTGTATCTCTAAGCTCTATGTTATAGTAATCAGAAATATTGCTCTCTGCGTTTGACAGGGTTGAGACTGTCGTTATTATTAGACACAAATAATCCAATAAAAACGCCCGCATTACAATATTTTGTATTTTAAATCCTATAAACTGTTTTTAATATTATTCAGTATATTTAAAATAAATAAAAGACACGGCCTGTATCATAAATATGAAATAAAATATAAATGTATTATTATGTTATTAATCAATTACTATTATATATATTGAAATGACACTGGCGATAACTCAGCCAATTAAATAGAAATTTGTTCATCTACATTACATTAAAATTTTTTAATTATTATGTGATTTTTTTCTGTAAAGTACCTTTTATCCAGTAAGAATATTTTGTAGAAACAATTTTTTTTATAACAGCAGTGATCTTAGTATAGTAACACATACATTCACCTCAAAAATATATTTTTAATTATTGATGTTTTCTATATTTTTAAGTTATAAAGTTAACAAAGATGCGTACGTATATATGTACAATTACTTTATTTTGTGATACATTAAGCCTGAATGGTGGCGATGACTCAGCCAAAAAAATACTATTATATATAATAAATTATTTAATATCTAAATAAATATCCATTACTTATATATTATTTAATTATATATATTTATTTTATTTACATATACATGTATATAAAATTTATTTAATATGAAATTAAATTAATTACAATAGATTTCCAGATATACTATATTTCACGTATATATGTTTATATCATGATCATTCTTTTTACTTTTCTTTTTGTTGTCTATTAAATTATCATTTTGTTCGTAAATAGACTCTTTACTTATAAATATTTTTAAATTATTTCTTGATGTTGTTCTAGACAAGGCAACCTATAATTGACTATGACTGAATACTGGAGTATGTAAATATAATCCGACCTTGTCAAAAGATTGACCTTGTGATTTGTTTATAGTCATGGCAAAACTTAATCTTACTGGAAATTGTCTTCTTACCATATGAAAAGGTATTTCATGTAATGAAGGACTCAAATCAATTAGTGGTAATAAAAAAATTTTACCAGTATGTTTACCAGTTATAATTTCTCCTATAATTATATGTTGTTTTAAATCTTTAATAATAATTCTAGTTCCATTACAAAGACCACCATTAACGTCTAAATTTCTTAGACAACTGACTATTGCACCTATTTTCAAGATTAATTTATGTGGTGGTAATCCATTTGGTGTTAACAAATTTAGAAATTCAATTGGTACTGAATTTGTTAAATTGTCATCATTGTCACCTTCAATTTTATCATCACTATAAAATACAAAATTTTTTTCTATCAATTCTATCAATAATATTATTATTAATGTTTAATATGTCAGAATTTAAAGGTGACAATATTACTTTATTTTTTAACGATAAGTCATTTGGATCAATTTTATATCCAAAAATTTTTGTAGTTAAGTCATCATTACAAATAAATTCTTGTGGAATTTTTCTAATATTATTTTGTAATTCAAATTTCGATGCATTTTTATTCTCTCCTACATCAAGAAGCCAATTTTTAATTTTATGATCTTTATTTTCTAGACTTAAATTCTCTTTTCATGATAATTTTATAAAAGATGACCATAATATACTTCTTTTTACACATGATTCCATTATTTTTGTTTGATTACCATGACGTACTATGGGAAGTTTGTCTGAAATCGTCAGATGTGACGATAATTTTACCACCGAAAAGATTGGTATTACCACATATATCTTGTAAAAATGTATTTATTGCTTCGAAAGCATGTTTAGAAACCATTGATATTTCATCCCAAATTATCATTTTAACATTTTTTAAAAATATTCCATATTTTGAATTTGGAGATATATTACATGTTGTTTGTTCGTTAATGTTTAGAGGCAATTTAAACGTACTATGAACAGTTTTACTGTTGATTAATAAATTTGCATCATTACCAGTCCATGCTAATGTTAGAAATGATACATTTAAAGATATTAAATATTTAACGACAACATTGTATAAATAACTTTTGACACTACCATCAGGACCGTCGACAAAATATAATTTATTATCAACATTATTAATTGTGGCATTTATGATTAAATCAAATATTTGTTTTTGATCTACAGTTAAAGAGTCAATTAGTGTTCTTATGGTTACATTATCATCGTTAGTTCCAAAAAATTCATTATTATCATGGTCATATAATATGTTGTTCTGTTCGTCTTCAGTTAAATTTTTATTATAATTAGTTATGTTGTAATCGTTTAATGTCAGCCCATGTAATATTAAAACATTTTCGATGTTTTTTAAAGCACTTTCTAATTTTGGTTCCATGTAATGAACTTTATATATATTGTATAATTCCAAAGCATTGTGTGGATTTTGAAAAACTAATATATATGCAAATAATTGGCACATTGATTTTGGAAATTTAAATAAAGCAGCTTTTTTAACCATTTATCCAACAATGCCAAAATAGAAGCAAAATATTAAGAGCGGAGTAAACTCGCAGTAACATCCTTAATCTAACCTAAGATTAATAATTCACATAACGTTGCGGCAGACTTAAAAGATAATCATAAAGGCGCTGTTTGAATGCGCCTAGCGATTTGCTAAGCCTAATAGTTGTAGGGATAGAATCCCAAAAGTGCATGCCTATAACTGTGAATGAGTTTTTAAAAATCTCGGTCCTGGCAGTCGGTATCGCAAACGCAGACGACTAGTTTCTAGCCGAGCGCCGTAAGTCCTCGTTAGGTGGCACGAATAGCTCAGCAAGATATCCGGGCCGCTTGTGAACGAAGAGCTTATACAAAGTAATTCCTAAATAATAATTTCGCCGGTGGCTAAGTGATAGCCAGCCCAACTTGGCATAGTACGGACCAAGCTCAGAGTCTTTCCTCAAGAAAAAGATAAAGCGTACCGCAGAATTACACAGCCTTTGCAATTTGATAGCAAGGTAATCTGGAAGGTCCATATAAACGAGACGAGCATAGTCGATATATGGAAGAACTAGAGCATTGACTAGTTGGATTTTTAAACTAATAGGAAGACAATAACTCTTAAACCTAAGGCGATAAAGAGCAAAATGCGCGTTAGAGTAGGTGCGAGATACATGACCATTCCAAGAGAGAGTTTTCGATTACATTACACCTAAGTTTTTCACGGAATCGTCCAAGGGAATCGGTAATCCACCCACAACGATTGGTTCGATTTGCTGCAAATTCAGACGCATATGGTGCTGAGTTGATCCATCAATCATAGCTTTCGTTTTGCCAACATTTAAAAGGAGGCTATTATCCTGAGACCATTTAAGAATGTGGCTAGCATCCTCGTTAAGGGATGCGACCGCTCTACTAATATCATCAGACATTGTATATATATTTGCAGATCATCGGCAAACAGCATGCACGACTTACTGCAATATCGAAGGGCTGAGATAATCTCATTAATATAGATGAGAAAAATCACAGGGCTTGGAGAAGATCCTTGGAGCACACCCGACGTGTTGGAAAGAAAATCTGAAATGGTGCCATCGAGGCCGACAACAGCCTGTGAACGACCAGTTAGGTACGAGTGAAACCAACGAACCACGTCGTTTGAAAAACCAATCGACTTCAGCTTGGCAAGCAAGGTAGCGTGGTCGATCGAGTCGAAAACACGCTTAAAATCAAACAATAAAAGCAGGGACAGAAGGCCCTTATCCGCGCCCCGTCTGATATCGTCAGTAACATTCAATAGTGCTGTTTGCGTACTGTAGTTGCTACGAAAACTAGATTGGTACGGAGAGATAAGATTATTATCTTCGAGGTAAGCAATAATCTGGTCTGTAATTATTTTATCAAACACCTTGGCAAAGTGTGGGATGTTAGCAACAGGGTGAGTATCACCCGGAGAGCTAGGTGTCAGGCATTTACTAAGTGGCACAATGACCGACCTTTTCCAAATTGACGGGTAGACTCCGCTCGCAATCGACAGATTAAAAAGCTCCGTGAAAAACGGGGCAATTTGAGGTAATACTTGCTCAAAATATGAGAGAGATAACTCATCACAGCTTCGACCTTTGGCTTTAGAGAGGCAAGCTAACATATACTGCGCAACCTCGACGCAATCAAGATTCCTAAACCTAAATTCATTCGCAAAACCTAAACTATTATAGTGACCATCGAGAATAGCACCTAGAGAATCAGACGAGCAAGCTGGATGGGCGCAAGTGACAGAGGAATAATACTTGATGAGGGTATCCTTATCAAAGAAATGGAGAGGTGATTTGCTTTTGGTTGGAACTAAACCATTTCTATGCAGAAAGCCCCAACATTTCAATCTATCAGAGAAGCCATGTCATAAATACTTCTCGCGTGCACTTCGAATCGCACTTTTCACCTCTGTGCGAGCAATTTTGTAACGGGTAATAGCTGCCCGATTTCTAGATAATTTAGCGGCACTGTATAGCCGATCGCGAGCTTTACAACGATTCTTAAGGTCTAGTGTAAACCACGGAGTAGGGTTGCGATTTGGCTTACGTACGGTAAACGGTGCATGAGAATCCAAAGCCTTAAGCGCAAAACCGGCTGAAACCGGCCAGCTTGTCGTCGACGCTGGCTAAAGGATCGAAGAAAACTAGCATGGAAAGATCAGATAGAAGGTCAGCCAGAAAAGTGGCTGAAGAGAACCTTCGAAAATCACGTGATATGATCTGCAGCTCGTGCTTTACAGAGAGATCCAACGGGAAATCAATCATAAGGTAGTCGTGGCCATTGATGAAAGGTGCAGTGGATTTCTCATAGTGCACGACCTTGTCGCCACAATCCGATAGAATGACATCGATCCACGTGTCGGAATTATCTGTGTGATGAGTAGCGCCAAACGGTACAAGGTGAAAATTATTTTCATTAATCAAATTACGGAGATGATTGCCGTAATAATTAACGGAGAGCAAGTCGGAATTAAGATCGCCCGCAAAGACAACATTCCCAAACCGGTGAGAATGATTTTGCAGAGCGTTGAAGAAGGTGGAAAGAGTATGCCCTTTTGGTCTGCGGTAAACAAAGCCAAGCAAAATTTTTGAACCGCAATCAATGCTAACAATCATATATTCAATCTTATTAATATTATTGATGTTAGAAGCTTCCAATAGAGAGAAGCGCAAATCCTCACGAATATAAATCCCGATACCACCGCCGTGAATATACGTAACTCCTTCCACATTGGCAGGGTTAAGAGTTCTCTGGGAGACAAGACCTCGATCATTGCGAATAAAATTGTAGCCAGGGATAGAAAAAGTGAGGACTGCACAGGTGGAGTAAGCCAGGTTTCAGTAATAATCAAGACATCGAAACTATTGTCAGATAAAAGAATTTCTATTTCGTTGAAGTGGGCTTTGATAGAACTAGCGTTGAGGTGGGCAATACGAATTTTGCTACAGTTCCGAACAGGTGCAGGAACCGCCTTAGGGATACTCGGCTCTGATTGTCAAACCATACGCTCCAGATCACTAGTCGTAACGATCGGAACAATTTCAGACCCATCTGTTTTCCTAACTAAAATTTATCATCGCGTACCCAAACATATTTGTAACCTA
This sequence comes from Trichomalopsis sarcophagae, assembly GCA_024372645.1. Lineage (NCBI taxonomy): Eukaryota > Metazoa > Arthropoda > Insecta > Hymenoptera > Pteromalidae > Trichomalopsis > Trichomalopsis sarcophagae. Next base: position 13,069 of record QLSS01000448.1, read on the forward strand.
AAGCATTTGCACGCGTTTTCACAGCTAAGCGTAAATTATGAAGAAACGGGGACAACATATCGTGCATCTCGATAAAAGTGCTACTACATCCAGGATAGATATCGCTAAACTTGAGTGGGCCAAATACTCGCTTCGCTCGCAATACATCGTCGCGTACGCAAATGCTTTTAAAACGTATACAAAACACAATTGTAGGCGGAATTCCAGAGACCTTAATCTCGGCATATTTACAGCCCTTATCAACGCGTTCTTTGAGACTCGCAACCTCTCTTACTAATTTAGTATTTTCATTCTCGAGCAAAGTAACCCGGCTTTCCTGGTTGTCGACCTTTTCTGCGAGCGCATCAATTTTGATACTAAGAGCGGTATTGCCAGTTGTAATTACATTAAATAACTCGCCAAGCTTATCATCAATAGACATCGCATTCCAATTAGAAGGCTTCGACATTGTCGGAGTGCGGAGAAGAGGACGCGAACTAGTGTCGACCAGCCGTTTGTCGTTCGACGACGAGGGATTAGCACTAGGGGTTAACTCCGAACTGAGGCTCGCAATGCTGAGATCGCTGATGTCGAGAAGCGATGAAGAGCCAAGATCTCGTCCAGCGTCAAAAATTGATTCACGCTTACTGCTACTAGGAAGCAAGGGAACGTCAGGTGGCGCAGCTAGTGCCTTATGAGTTTTAATGCAACAACCGTTACAACACTTACTGTTGACGAAGCGTGCTAAACAGTTTTCGTGGAAAACAAGCCCGCATTGAGGGCACGAGACTACTCTAGTAACTGCGTTACGGCCGCACTTCCTGCACACTGGTATTAATATGCACGAAAATATAAATGAAAATAAAGCATAAACTAAATAAATAAATCGCAAACTTAAAAATAAAACGCAAACTAAAAAGTAAAACGAGAACTTAAGAATAAAACGCAAAACTTAAAACTATGAAAAAACTATAACAATAACAAAGCGCAATAAATTTTCGCGCCAAAAACACAGTGAAATTTCGCGCCAAACAACTCGGGCAAAATTGAGTGAGTTCACGAGCACATTTCAAAAATCGAGAAGCAAACAAGTTACGTAATCAACGCTAGAAATGCACCACGTGTAAACGAAAAAATAAATGACCAACAAGAAAGGTCAAATTCACTTGATCAAGAGCGAAACACGTATGAAACAAGGAGCATCGAGTGGCTAGGATGCCTGCACTAGGGCTCTCGCTAGAGCTCTCTCTCTCTCTTCAGTCACAACACTTCTAACCGCACACACAAACCAAGCACACACAGCCAAAGAAGAGTCAGGAGACAGTCTTGATACGCCAGGCTGGTGTAGAGCAGAGTGGGCTACAGCCGGTCCTTACTGATGTTACGGACGGTAACGTTGACAGTCAGGAGCAGGCGAAGTTCGGCAACAAGCAAATAGGCTGAGTGGCGATGGAGAAGCAGGATAACCTCAAAAACTTATCGTCAGGCAAAATGCAGAACCAAGGCTCAACATCAGAATGGCAGTGTTTGAATATTATCTCCAAAAAGAGCCAAAGCAGTCCTGCACCGTCTGAAATGCTCAGAAACTCGCACCGGAGTGCAGAGATATTTGCAGGTTGTTGACATAGAGGCTAAACAGCAAGGGTCCCAGGACAGAACCCTGCGGAAATCCCAGATTGGTTTCAAGCCACTCTGAAGTACCGTTTTTATTCGAAATTACCATCTGAGATCGTCCCTGTAAATATGATTTAATCCACAGGAGAGCCGCCCCAGAGAACCCTAGCTGCCTCAGCTTAGATAGTAATTTGGAAGGTGAGATGGTGTCAAAGGCCTTGCTGAAGTCAAACAGCAGCATAAGCGTCACCTTCTTTTTGTCAATTGCCATTCGTACGTCGTCAGTCAATTTTAGTAATGCTGTTTGTGTGCTGTGGTGTTTTCGGAAACCGGCCTGGAAGGGGTCGATTATATTATTTTTATTAAGATACTCCGTGATCTGGGTGTGCGCGATCTTCTCAAGTACCTTTGAGAGGAAGCAGAGCAATGCTATTGGACGAAAGTCCTTAACATTGGAAGGAGCGCTGGTCTTTCTTAGCGCGATCTACTGTGCCCGCTTCCAGATACTCGGAAAGATCCCCTGAGCGAAGGAGCAGTTAAATAGATTAAGAATGAATTCGCGAATAATTGGGAGGGCCTTGACGACCACCCCGCATGGAATACCATCGACACCCCTCGCTTGCGAGGAAAAATGTGATATAGCAAGGACGACGTCACTCATACCAACAGGGCTAAAAGTAAAGCCCTCCTCGCCTGCAAGCAAAATAGCGTCCGTCGCATTGTCTATATTTTCAAGGGGTGATACCGATACTCCCGCGAAGTGCTCATTCAGCTTCCCCGGCGTGAAACCAAAAAACTCCTCCTCCTTACGCCCAGGCAGGAGGCCGAGATGGTGCATTACCTTCCATATATTTCTGTTATCATCAAGAGCGTCCGATAGTTGTTGACGAAGGAAGGATTCACGCTCTTGAGCAGAACGCATGTCGACCTCATTGGTGAGTCGAAGAACCTCATCGAAAATATCTATGAGGATCCTCAGCTCTGGTCTAAACCAAGGAGCATATTTCCTACTTGGGCAAACCGTTTTCAAAGGTGCCAGTTCATCAATTACTAATTTTAGATTGTTATTGAGAACGTATAGGGCGCCCTCCAGATCGGCTTCAATGGAACTCATTGAGAGAGAGAGAGAGAGAGAGAGAGAGAGAGAGAGAGAGAGAGAGAGCCAGCCGTCAACAGACTGGAACTGGGCCTGAGGCCTGCCGTGGCTACATTGTGCGCGTTGTAGGGAAGGGCTGGGTGAAATACAAGTGCAATAAACTGTTAACCATTGTATGATTATTTTCCCCTCTCCCTAGCGTTCTCCCAAACGTGACGATCGCGACAAATCCCACGAAATAAGAAAAATCCTAGCGCATGTTAGGCTCTAGGTGTTGCGCACCTATGTTGGGAGGCACAGCGTCGCACATCAAAAACGTAATGATGTGGAATATTATGATATAAATATTGTGATGCATCATCATTTTCGTTTAATTTGAACCAAGTTGTTAACGTCGTATCTACATTTTTATTTATTCGCTTATTTTCTTGTCCTTCCACAAAATATACGTAATTTTCATCTTGGTTATGAATAGCTAATCTATAAATTACATAAGATTGCTCATTTAATTTAAATTCTAAAATACGATACATAGCCTCAGGTGCGCATACATATCTTATTGAAACATGTTGTGTTATGTCGTCTTAATTATATATATTTTCATTTTCATTTTCGTTATTTTGATTTTTATCATCACGCTCGGTCGTAAATTTAACTAGAGCAGTATCAGGACCTTTATGAAAATATTTAAATAAATATTTTATGGCTTTTATTGTACTACACATTTCCACATTTATATGACACTCTAATAATAATAACAAATATGGATTATATGGTACAACATAACTATTATGTGCTACTTTACGTTTTGAAAAAAGAATATTTTTTCCATCATTTCTTCGACGATAACTAGGGTATCCATCAGGATTGTGTTTCATTAGTAAATGGTTTTGGAAACCTTTTAGTACAATATGTCTTGTCTTTACTCATACATACGCAATTCTTGTTCTGTAAACCACATGGTCCATGAATCATATTATTTTTTACTATATTATATAGTCTGGGATATTTATTTTCATCCGGTATTTCGGCGCTTATTAGGTTGTCAATCTGATCAGTATTTCGAAATTTGTAATCTGGATGTAACCATAATAACATGTGAATATGTGGTAAACCACGTTTTTGAAATCCTATAATATATACATTGTAACGAGTTGAGCATTGCAACAAACGTAACGGTGAGAGTATCGCCGCGCCGCGATGAAACCGCGTATAGTCACGCACGCGACAATAAACACATGGGAATTCGGCAATAGTCGAGAAAGACAGAGAGAGCGAGCGCGCGGGCTAATCCTGCAGGAACGCGCTCAGATAGCTCTCGGCCTTCGATAGGAAAGCACGCGACTTCGCTAGAGATCCCCAAGTTTTCGAGAGTTCGAGAGTGTTGTGCTGTGTTGTCAGTGCAACGACTTGTGAGAGTGAGAGAGTGACGCGAAGCGACGCGGTGTCAACGATAGCCCAGCGATGCAGGGTGAAAACGGCTTGCGGCCTGTCCGAGGCTACGAACGTCACCGCCGAAGGAGTGGAGGTTTGTGTGCGCGCAGTGCATGAGAGTGTGTATGTGTGAGTGGGTATCATCCATGCGAGGGTGATACGGCGCACGCGACCTTCACGGTAATACACGCGTGCGAGCACGTTTATTTTGGCGTCGCGGCGAGTCGCAAATTTGTTGTCGACTCGCGTAGTATTATTTTTTTATTGTAAAATCACGTTTATTTCGCCGTTTGAAAATATAACCATAGACTTATTATTTTACGTGATTTTGTCGTCATTTATTAACCTCGCTCGTTAAGCCCAATCCTTATTCCTTCCTGCGAATACCGCCGCCTCCGCGGGCGTTATTTACAGTTAAATATTTAACGCATCTGAGCAGTCGAGCACGCACCAGGCAGCGTACAAACCCAAGATTTAAAAGCAGCTGAGATAGCTGCATGCAACGTGGGTATATCGCGGGCGTAGAGGAGCACTCCGCCGCATCGAGGGAGCGCGATTCAATTGTTGAGATAACAATTCGTTGCTCGGACTCATATCCCGTTACAACATAACCTTTGACTTTACTAAATATTTTTTTTTTGTGAGTTCATTTTTTAATATATTATTTTTTCGTGAAATACTCGTGAAATCAAATCTGATCGATCTAAAGTAGTTTCATGAGACAATAAATTATCTTGAATTTCCTTCCAGTTAGGATCACAAGTCATTGTTAAAAAAATATCTGGTTTGCCATCGACTTGTAATTGCGCCATAGAATCCTGATAATTTTGTTGTATGGCTCTAGGGCTTCCTATGTAGGTTGATGGTAAAATCACCATCTTTAAAATTTTAGAATTTTCATGAGTAGCTCGATTAGACATATAATCCATTAATCCTTTATACATCTCTGTACGTAATTGCGCTTGATGACTACGTATATAATATAATCGACATGCTTCAATTCTTGTCCAAACATCAACAATAAATGGTTGTGATAAATTTTTTAAATTTAAACATGGATTAAATTCATCACGAATACTCAATTTATATGAATAAAATTGTAATGTAGATATAAGGCCTCCATCCTGATTCACCGAAAGGAAACATTAAAGGATAGACCATTGGATCGAGGTGCTTACTGAGAATATTAATTCTTTCTGGTTTGTCCTATTTCGGGTATATGCAAATACCACGTTCTACGTTTGGTTCACCGTCATTACCTACATATACAACAGCAATTTCATTGCATGTCGTAAAGTACGATTTATTTTTTGTACAATCATCACGTGTTAATAACATTACTATTTTTCGAGGCGTGGAATTTTTATTACGGGCTTTAGCATTTTCTTCCATTTCTACTTTATACATCATTTTATATGCTTCAGCATAATCTTTAGCATTTGCAAGTTTTGGATCTAAATTAACGCATTTTAATACTATTGGTCCACAAGTGTTCAAAATATGTGGTCAAGTATATCTTAATTCATATTCGTTACATCCTAATGATACTGATAATCCAAAATATGGTCAATTATATATAATAGACAATGAAATAGCAAATAATTATAGGATAAATGAATGTAAAACTGATAAAATTGATTTAAAATCAATTGAATATTTAGAGACATTTATCTCTAGTAATAATCCTTATTATCATCGTTTATTTCCTTGAAATTAGATTCTACTTCTTTAGTTTGAATTATACTAATATTCATATCTTCCTGTTGTTCAATGGAACACTAATTTTTGAATTGGATACATTTGAATTTGTGAATTTCTTAATAGGTTCAGATTGGATATTTTGATAAGAAACAGTAGTTAAATCTATATATTCTGTTGACAGTTTTGAATCTTTTATAAAAATATTGTATTCGTTATGATATATAGATATGTCTACAATCTTTATTGATTGAAATTCTTTATGTTGGAATGTGTATTGATTTCTATCAAAATCAATAGTAATTTGAGGACTTATAAAATCTTGATTAAAATTAGGAAAGATTTTTAAAATTTTAGATTTAAATATCGTTTCAAGATGTTGCCTCATCATAAATTCATTATATGTAATATTGCAAGGACATATACCAAAACAAATTGAAATTGCATTTGCGATAGCAAACATTCCACAATTATATCTTTTCTGTTGATTTTGGACTTTTTCAACAACTTTTATTAATGTATTTCTAGGAAATAATCTACTAATATACTGTAAATGATCATCATTAAGACCTGCATTTATACTATCATAAACATAAATAATTTTTTTTGTCGTACCAGATACAAATCTAATGTCCAGCATCTCGATTACCACTAAATAAAATTTGTATGAATTCTTCTCTTTCATTTCTTTCTCTAATTTCACTTAATATTTGACTTAATAGAGTGAATTGCATATTAAATGCAGGGATCAATTTCATACATTCATGCATGTGCAAATCGTTCAACATACCATCTCTGTTATTGCCATTTTTTCTAAGAATTGTAAATAAATTCTCATCCATTTGTAATACTTATTCCATGAAAAAAATTTGCGTATTTATTTACATAAATATATGTACACACACATACGCTCGCTCGCATGCGTATATTTTATTTTATGTTTAAATAATTTACAAACAATTTGTGACAAAAGTGTTTAATTTATGTATGATTTTTGTATAATATTAAAATTTGTTTAATGTTAAAAAGTAAGACTAATTCATCAAGTATATTAATATTAAATAGTTAATTTTTTAAATTTATGTATTTTTTAAATAATGAACATGAAATATGATTTAACTTTAATGTATGATTATTTCCATAATATTTGTATAAGAAGTAATACGTCACACTTTAAAATGTTTTTCTCCTGGATTTCAAAGGGATCATTATTTTAATATTGAAAATAAAATGAAATATTTGCTACAATATTATTGATTTTAAAATTTTAATTTAACACCCTAGCGAAAATGGATTTTGTGCCAAAGTGTCCTAAAGTGTGCCATAGTGTGCCGTACTGTTATAAAATGTTTAAATTTGAAAAATTACTACACTTTGGAATACTTTGGTATACTTTGTCACACTCTGGCACACTCTGGCACATTTTGACATACATTTTTCGTAAATTGAGAACTTAGTGGGCGAAATCTAAAAAACTTAGATTTCCGGCGGATTTTCCTGTTGAAGCATGTTTTGCCAACATTTACGGTGAACAGCAGCTTGAAGGCAATTACGGGCAATTGTTAATAAATATTGTAAAAGTATTAAGTATATAAAACTGCTTAAAATACATCAGTTTAAATGTTTGTATTAACTGTAACGAGTACTCGTAGTTCAGTTGGAGATGCAGGCGAGTCGAACTGAAAAAATTCTTCGCCTATATCAATGTCCGTATCGACTTCATCAACCTTCTGCTGCAACTCCGCTTCCTCCTGTTGCATCTCCGCTTCTTCCTGCTGCTCCCCTCTTTTCACAAGATCTACCATAGTAGTGTCTTCATCGGCATGCACCACCTGTGTGAAGATACACATAATTAATATATTGTGATAAACATAAGATATTCACCTTATTAACTAACTTACCTCCTGCTGCTGCATCACCTCCTCAGCAACCTCCTTCGTCTCTTTTTTTTTCTCTGCTACTACGCTGCAACACCACAACTCTCTCCTGCTGCACGTCGTACAGCGTCTCGCCCTGCACTCCGTGCAGTACGTCCACCGTGTGCGTATGGTCATCCGCTTCATCACCCGCGCACACACTTCACATACATCCCCAAGCTTAGGGATGTAGTGATTGACGGGGCCGATGGAAGGTGAACTTTTTATTATATCCAACGCGCGTGTTATAATGTATTAGTATGAATGGTTTTTGTATGTAGGTGTGAATTTCTGTGTGAATGTATGAATGTGAAAGTAATTTAGGCGGCACGATCCCCGCTCGCTCCGAGGCCTATATATAAGGACCCGCACGACCCGTACCAGCTCACTAGCCGAAGCGCAATTTATGCCTTGAGCCGGTAAACAACTTAGAATATTTTCAAATATTTCTATACTTATAAAATTTCAAGGTAGGTAACGATATCGCATAATAACGCGTATCCGTCCTATACTTATTAAATTCTCGACTTTTGTCACAACTAACTTATTGTTAGAACAATTTCATTACCGAATAAAAACTTATAAAATTTTCGAACACGAACTATCAGATAACGCAAGCTTAAGCGTATCTGTATATCTATATATTTTTGTAAGAATCAAAGCGGATTTACTTATTTGATTTATGTGATATATAGAATATATGCAATAGTTACGCAATATTCTATAATATATTTATTTGAATATATTTCCTTTCGTTATAAAACACAGAAATCTTTTTATTTGTAAATGAATCCTTACTACCTGGTATCCCGGACCTGAACTACTATAATTAAAAATCATTGTAAAAAATAAGAAATTAAACTTATTTAGAATCTGTCGTCAAAATTAGGACACAGATTCAGAAAATGTTCACTGCTTTTCTATAATAAGATTAATATATCTTACACTCCAGGACCGAGAAAAGTCGTGACCGTTTCATCATACAGCTCAGCTTACGTGTCGCTGTGCTGCTGTATGAGCCGCGACGTACGCTCCATCTGCGATTTTAGGAGAGAGCATTTCTCCTCCAACTGACGCAAAATAAGACTTTTAACGGACATCTTACTGTAGCTACGACCAACTTGGAACTGACGACTGTAGTCCAAGCAGTCATCTGTAGGGCCTAGGAGGAAAAGGAGGGACGAAGGAGAAAAATTTAGACTTGTGTTAATTATCGTTCGATACCGCATGTGTGCTCGTACACCCGATACCCGAACGAGCTGGCTGACGCGGTGTGCAGCGAAATGCTTGACGGATACGGGATACTTTTTACGAACACGAGAGAGCATAACCTTTGACTCTCAAGTGCTCTTCGCAGGAAGTTGATATTGTTTAGTATCCACTTGTCGCCATGAGTCTTAGCAGGCGATACCTATACACCGGAGATGAATAAGTGTGACAAAACAACTATACGTGTTTGATACTGCTTGCTGCTCGACGAACACCGGATACTTTTTTACGATTGTGTGTGTGTGTGTATGTGTGTGTGTGAGAGAGTACTAAGCGTGAACTTGATATTTTTATTATCTACTCGGCGGCAAAAGTCTTTGCAGTCGATATCTATAAGCGGAATAAATGAATCAGTGTGACAAAACAACGGTTCAGAGTAATCTCAAATGTGATTAACACGTGGATTCTCCGAGCCGTATACTTGATACTGCTTGTGTCAGAATCGCTATGGTCATCGCTTGCACAGGAAGTCGAATGCTATTACATGTGATAGAGCATTGATTTTAGGTATCATTATTTCAGATTGTTATGCATCTTGGACCCGTGAGAGCGTAGGTAATATAATACCTATGAATCAGTCGATCCTCTTATGGTTTAAGTGACAATCGACGAAATTTTGATACTTGCTAATGATAAAGCTGTGGCAAAACTTATCGCAGGATGCTATTTTTTGCGTTTTATACTGTTGCGCAAGTCCACACATTCCCCCACTAGCAAGACGTTTTTTATACTATATAAACCCTACGTTGACCTCAGGAGCTCAGTAGCCATGAGAGTAATTGCATTAAATCAAGAGCTCGCAATCTTCAAGTAAGTGTTGTTAGACGCAGGTGTACAAGAAGCTGGTGTCTACGTGTGAAACGCATGGTTGCGTGTCAATTATGCCGCGAGTTTACACGTCTTTTACGATGCTGCGGGCCACGGAAAATTGCACAGCTTCATAGACTCATTTTAAAAAAATGCAACTTAGCTGTGCGATGCGCAGCAGAATTTTGTATGCAACACAATTTTGCGCATTTACCTGTGTTGACGCTGCTAATGACAACATTCGAGGAGAATAATGGTGAGTACATTTTTATTGATTGCAATTTTTCTGCACTATATCGCGTTGTTATTAATAAAAATCAAACAGCGCTTGTACTTGGCAACGATGTAAACGGTGCCACAGCTGATAGTGTCGTCTGCTGCTGCTGCTACAAGCTCTGTTTCATTCACTCACGCGCACGCGCATACACACATTCGTAACGCTGCGTCGTCTGCTCTTACCGTAGAACGCGTCGACTGCTACGCATGACGCGTAGTATTTTCAAGTCGTCTGCTTCAGCGCTAGGGAAATTAGCTTCTTACATCTGTCATATTACATAGCATGCGATGCGTATCTTTCTATCATTACAGTAATATAACGTATAATTATAAAATCAAAGAATATACATCCGCAATATTCTATGACAGTGAGAATACTTTTTTAAACAACTGTTTTTCTCGCTGTACTTCTTGCTTTTTTATTAAAAAATGTGTAATTAAATATCGGTTAATATTTTGTTTTAATTTATTCGACATCAAAGAGATTTTAATATTCATGTGTTGTATGCATCACTACCTTCGAATACATATAACGTTTATTATAAAAAGTAAGCGCTGTATTTTTAACATAAAATTATTTTACATTTCAGCATTAGAAAATGTATTAGCCTACATAACCTCTGATGAAGATGATATTACAGAATACACATCAAGTGAAAATGTTGAACATACGTCATCAGATGAAGGTGAAGAGGAGGAGGAGGAGGAGACAGAGAGAGAGAGGCAAGTGAGACGGAGGATACAACGCAAGCGGTGAATGCTGTAGCCGATGTACAGTTTGTACCGGCTGAAATGGTGAGGGTGAGCGCTGCCGATGCACACGGAGAGGAGTTGCGAGCGAAGGAGAGCGAAATAAGGAGAGAAGCAGTAGAGAGAGAGAGAGAGCGCAGAATAACCACGATGCTAGAGCGGAGGAAGCTGAAGATGTACCTGCCAATAGGGATTCTCAGCGTATGGCTAATGTTGGCCACCTTCTTGGCACATGTACAGAGCCAATAGCTGCTGCTAATAATATTCTACAGCGCTTGATGAAACGAGCAGCTGATGAAAGCGAAAATATCATTGAGTATGCGCAGCATCCATGTGTCAAAAGACGGCAACAAATTCTCGACTTTTTGGCCCGACCAGTCGAACCCGAAGAAATGCGGTACACAAGAAGAAGCGCTGAAGGATTGGTCACCGAGCATTTTTTTAACCAGGGAAATCCAAGAGATCGTCAAATTAATGAACGTGAGTATTATGCTGTATTTAATTATACATTTTTCTTGAAATAAATTCTTACTTTTGAATATTATTTAAGTTATTCGACGTGGTCTCGAAGGATTTGCTACACTGAGAAAAATGATGCAATAAAAATTAAAATAACTTAAATAAAAATTACTATAATCTTGAGTAGTTGCGGGACATACTTGCACTCTTATAAAAATTACTATATTATATAGTAAAATTTAAGTTAATTTAATTTTTATTTTGATGATTTGTATTAAAATGAAATTTAAATTTAAAGAAACAGAAAATATATGAGTACTCAGATTTGTAGTTTTCGTCGCATATTTAATGAATTTCCGGAGTTGCTTTTTGTTGGGTGTTGGCACCTGATTCCACTTGGAATTTGTTGCAGATGACTTATTTTAGAACTCGCATTTAACATATTTTTCAATATCGCATCCTACTTAATTACATTAAACCTAACCCTAACCTAACCTAGTACGCTCGCACGCATTTTACATGCATTGCCATGTTAAAAAATTTGTTATATAGCGATCAGCCAAGAATCTTGCCACTTGCGGGTTTGCCGCAAAGCGCAATCTATGTATGTGTTGGAACTAACACCATACTTACTGTTTAACTCTCTGTGCACTCAAAAATAGCATCCGCCGACTTCAGTCGTGTAAGGCTTGCCGCTGACCACATGGAGATCACGGCGATATTTTGGCGCGCGTTCAATGCGAAGACTAACCTTCACGACAGCATACTGCATAGTTCCCGTGGCGCGACTCCAGGAGCGTTCGTAGCGCAGCGCCGCGGCGTATCGCTTATATGATTTTTGCTATCTAATATAGTAAAAATTCGTCCTTTTCAGTAGTAATGTTAGAAATAAAACAAAAATTGCTATGTGTATAATAATTTTTATAACGCATTAGTATACTTTTTATGACCGAGGATGTTAAAAAAAAATAAATTTATAAGAAAGTATCTCATAGAGCAAGTATGTCCCGCCATTACTCAAGATTATAGTAATTTTTGTTTAAGTTATTTTAATCTTTATTGTACCGTTTTTCTCAGTGTAAGTAACCCAGGGCTTTGAAACAAGATATCATGCGTATCATATATGTTCGAAGAGTACAAGAAATACGTTGGTTTTTCAATGCTTGTAAAGATAAAAATTCCATACTGTTAAACACTGAAAATTTACCTGAAGTGTTTAATCGCCTAGGACAGAGTTTTTCAGGACCACCAGAAGAATAATTTAAAAATAAGAAAGTGTAAAATAGGGTATTCAAATATTTTGTATTCAATAAATTTTTTCAGAACATAATCACTCTGACGATTCATCTTGTTCTTCTTCTACAACCATTTTTCCCTCATCTATATCATCTTCGAACTCCAATAGTTCTGTAGAATCGCAGGATTACGAGGCCGATGAAAGTGATTTTTCTATTCAAGTTGGTAGAGGACAAAGATGAAGAAGAAGAATTGAAAAATCAAGCAGCGATAATGATAATGATGATTTGTCTGACTACGAACAAGAGGATAATCATCCCAGTGAGGAGAATGAGGAGGCGGAGGAGGAGGAGATCAGCGAGAAGGATGAGGAGGAGAGAAGCGAAACAGACGATGATATGAATTATCAAGGAGTCGATGAGGAAGAAGATGAGGATATCCAGCCTCCTGGTAATCGTTTTGATATTTTCCAACAAAATTCGCATTATATATCTAAGTATAAAATAGAAGGTAGACGTATTGTGCTAAAAATAAGATCTCCACCGAAGGATGGATCTATAAATCCGATAGTTTGGTTGGAATTGTAGTTATGGAATTATTATTAGTTATAATAATTTCATTATGTAATGAATACGACATGAATGGTGTCTCTGTTAGAAGTTTAAATTTTGTATAATTTTTTTTATAATGATTTATGGAATTTAATAAGCGGATTAGCTCAGTGTAATGAGGATTTTCCAATAGATGAGAACTTTATTCCAACATTAACACTTGTTAATATACCTAATGGTGGTCGAGGTGGAAGTAGAAAGAGGATAAATGTTGATAGCTTAGCGCAGAGATCGGTTGTATCTATAAGAAATAACGATAATTTATGCTTGTCAAGAGCTTTAATTGTCGGGGAGGCTTTTATGACCTATAAAAAATTCTTTTCAAACGAAGCCATTGATACTTGGAATACTGTCAGAGATAGCAGACGTGGTCTGCAAAAAGAGCGCGCAAATCTCCTTACTATTAATGCAAACGTCGTAATTCCTGCAAACGGGTGCGGTATACGAGAAATAGAGACGTCTCAGCGGTATTATGTTGCAAAAAATATTGCTATTGTAATGTACGATAGTTTATCTTTTGGAAGTGGAGAACCGCCCTTTTACGATGGAAGACCTCTGTTAAATTCAAATTCTTTTGACGTTATAAATCTTTTGTACGACGCCCGAAGGCGACATTTCGATACAATATTAAATTTAACCGGTGCTGCACGCAATCGTTTTTTCTGCGAACATTGTAATAAAAGCTATAGATACGTAGATGAGCATAGATGCTCAGCCAAATGTGACAGGTGTTTTTGTGCACCATCGTGTAATTCTAATATAGATATTATAAAGTGTGTAGAATGTAACCGAGAATTTTACGGACAAATATGTTTCGACCATCACAAAATAGATGGGTCATACGAAAAAAATAATAAAAAAATATGCGATGTAAAAGTTTATAATATGTGTTGCAAACGAATTAATATCTACAAGTCAAATCACGAGTGTGGAATCAATTGGTGCAACTTATGTCGCGAAAAACATGATGTAAATCAGCTCTGTTATATTCAACCCATTGGACGTAATGTTAACGCACAGATTAATCGTAAATCCCCAAAGAAAAACTTATTTATTTTTTATGACTTTGAGACGCGTCAAGATTCTGCTTACCGTGAACATGCAGAGATAAAAATACACATTCCAAATCTATGTGTTGTACAACAGGTTTGCGATGATTGCATGGATGATGAAAATATAAATATACTATGCCATACGTGTGGCGTAAGAGAGTATGTATTTCGCGATGATCAGTTAAACAATTAATAGGTTAGACAGTACGCGAGAAAACTCGGTCAAATAATTTGTATTGCTCATAACTCTCGTGGGTTTGATGCGCAATTTATTATGAGAGAAATCGTTCAAAATACCTCTATAGTACCGAACGTAATGTTGAATGGACAAAATATAATTATGCTTCAATGCGGGCGAACAAAATTTATTCATAGCTTAAACTATTTTCACATGAAATTAAGTGCTTTACCACAAACCTTTTATCTACCGCCAGCTAGCAAAAAATAATATTTTCCTCATCTATTCAATACTTTAGATAATCAAAATTATGTTGGGGCTTTACCCGAATCATCGTTCTATGCGCCTAATGCCATGTCGACGTCTGAGAGGGAAAAGTTTATTGTATGGTATGAGGAGAACCGAAATACTTATGAGTTTGATTTTCAACGTGAAATACTCGATTATTGCCGTATGGATGTAGATATTTTAAGACTTGCATGCATGGCTTTTCGGAAAATTTTCATTAAGTGCAGGAATACTTGTCCGTTTACAGAGGCAACGACCATAGCTTCTGCATGCTCCATTGTGTATAGAAAAAATTTCTTACGCGAAACAACTATCGGTATCATTCCAGCAGGTGGATATCGACGCGCTGATAATCATTCGCAAAAGTCAATACAGTGGCTGTTACAGTGTGAACGTGAGATTGTTCGGGAAATCATACACACGGATAGAGCACGTGAATTTATGCTTCCAGAAGGGTTTCATGTAGATGGCTATTTACCTCCGGAAAATGATAATGCTAAAGGTATTTTATTATTATTTTATTGTCTTTGAATATCAAGGCTGTTACACACATGGTTGTCATATTTGCTTTAATAAACGACGAGGTAAAATAATGTCATACGGTAGAACTATGGATGAGTCGTACGAGAATACTTTTCGGAAAATTAAAAAAATAAAAGCCCTGGGTTACGAAGTTCGAGAGATATGGGAATGTACTTTTGATCAGCAGAGAATCGCGAAATCTACGAATATGTAACACAGCATCATCTTATGAGTCGTATAATGTTGAATCCGCGCGATGCTTTTTTTGGAGATAGAACGGAGAATATAGTTACTGAGTACGCGATCGGAAATAACGAAAAAATTCAATATATAGATATATGCTCTCTTTATCCATACGTGTGTAAAAGAGGTCGATTTCGAGGACATCTGCGAATTTTAATTGGTGAAGACTGCAACGAATTAATGCAGGAAAATAACAATAATCTCAACAATATTGAAGGATTAGTTAAATGTAGTATCTTACCACCGCGCGACATGCACATTCCACTCTTACCAATTAAAATACACAGACGTCTTCTTTTTACTCTTTGCCGCTCATGCTGTGAAGAAATGCAGCAGTGTGACTGTAATCACGAAGACCCAAAAATGCGTGAATTCACGGGTACCTGGGTTACTGATGAGTTGCGTAAAGCTATTGAACTCGGTTACGGTATTACGAAAATTTATATTATTTGGCAATATGAGATGACACAGTATAATCAAATTGATGGTAACGGAGGTCTTTTTGCCGAATACGTAAATACTTTCTTAAAAATCAAGCGAGAGGCTAGCGGATGGCCCTCATGGTGTACTGACGATGCAACTAAATTACAATACATTGAATAGTATAGACTCTATGAGGGTATAACTTTGGATAAAAATAAAATCGAAAAAAATTCAGGTTTACGAGCTGTTGCTAAGCTCTGCTTCAATTCGTTTTGGGGTAAGTTTGGACAACGGAGTAATTTGAAACAAACTGAAGTTGTAAAATCACATGAATCTCTTTTAAAACTTCTTACTTGTCCGGAAAGAGATGTTAATGATATACTAGCAATTAATGATGAGATACTGTAAGTGAATTGGCAATACAAGGATGAGGCTGTCACTCCTGCCCCGCATACGAGTGTCGTGATTGCGGCTTACACCACTGCTCAAGCACGTTTAGAACTATATAATTACTTGAGAAAGTTGGGTGATCGTGTTCTTTATTATGACACATAAACCTTTTATTGGCTCTAAACTAGGTGATATGACAGATGAACTTTGTGGTTATGGTGAGAATACGTATATAAGTAATTTTGTTTTGGGAGGACCAAAGTTTTACGCTTACACAGCTATAACACCCAATAAAGATGATAAAATTGAATGTTGTAAAGTAAAAGGTATCTCATTAAACTTCTCAAACGGTGTAAAAATTAATTTTGATAGCATTAAGAATTTGATTAACGATGCCTTTGCAAACGAAGATCACGAATCTGAAAAAATGAATGATGAATGTAGTAAAATACGCTTAAAATTCGAAGCTATCAGAAGAACTAAAATGCATGAAGTTGTAACGCGTGAAGAATCGAAAACATGTTGTGTTGTATTGAAAAAACGACGATACCTTACGTCACGTAAGTCTCTACCTTTTGGATATAAGAATAATTAACTTTTTGAATGTATTTATTGTAAATAAATATAAACACAAATTTTTATATAATTTCCTTATTTTTCCATTTAAAAGATCCCTAAGACATTTTTATATCCTCGGTATAGCTTCTGTCATTGAAGAGAACGCTTCTTATGGAAATTTAGCTCATTTTAACACATAATTCAGCTTACTCGCGGTGTTATTTTAGCTTGTTGGACATGAATATCAGCTTAAACAGCGGTAATAACGGCTTGTGATTCAGCACACGTAAAATTAGCTTATTTTTACATGTGCCGCGCCGCACCGCCGCCGCCGCCGACCGTCCGCGTGCCATAAGCTTATTTTAAGGTAAATCTTTTGTGTGTGAGTACTTGGCAAAATGGATATGTGATTGAAACATCCGTTCACGTGTATCGTTAGCGGACCAACGGGATGTGGTAAAACAGTTTTTGTCAAAAGGTTTCTTCGACATCTTCCACTCATGTGCAGTGCAAATTTTGATCGGATATTACTCTATTATGCCGAGTGGCAGTCTACGTATGAGACAGACTTTGTTCCAGGAGGCATAAGTAGTAGAGAGAGTAGAAAAAAAATTGTTGAATTTCACGAGGGATTACCTCAGCCTTCAGATTATTCTCAAGACAATCAAAGGAAAAATTATTAATTATCGATGATTTAATGAGAGAATCTTCGAATAACATTATTCTCGATTTATTTACAAAGGGAAGTCATCATAAGAATTTAAGTGTGATTTTTATTACACAAAATCTTTTTCACAAAGGAGCTGGTCAACGCGATATCTCATTAAATGCAAATTACCTCGTTATTATTAAAAATCCACGTGATCGTTCGCAAATACAATGTCTAGCGCGTCAAGTCTATCCCGAAGACCCAAAATGTTTACAAGAAGCGTATCTCAATAGTACGTCAACTGCTCATGGCTATCTTTTGTTAGATTTGAAACAGTCGACCGAGGATGAATTTCGTTTCCATACCTCTGTTTTTCCCGATGATAAATTGAGTTACGGATATGTAGCGAAGAAGAATAAGAAATTCCGATAAAAGTAGAGGATTCTATGATTAAAGCTTCAGTCTGATTGAAACAATGGCAGGGAGAGGAGCGTTCTCGAGAACCGATAGTCGTAGACGGCGTAGAAGACAGCGTGGAGGTGGTGCTGCTGCTACTGAAGAAGAAGATGAAGATACAAGGTGTGGATGCCTACAAAAGCATTTTACAAAAAAGTGTGTTGCAGTATTGAATGCTCTTTGTCATGCAGATAGTCAACAGCGCTTAGCACTGTTACGTGTAGCTGATAAAAAACTCATTAAAAGCATATGCGAGTGCGTGTTAAATGTATTGCGCGGAGTCGTTAAAATAAAAAACTCTCACTAGTCAAAGTTAAAAAAACATAAAAGTGTTTTGAGAAAATTTTTAAATAAATCCAGTAGTAAAAACAGTGAAAAAGAGTGGAAAAAAAAGAAACGCGTCCTTATTCAAAACGGTGGTGCTTTTTTACCAATGTTACTGGCACCAATTATAGGTGCACTTGTGTCAAAAATATTTGGAGTCTGTGGAAATTAAAATATGGAGCACGCTCGTAGAATGGTCATTGTACCAGAGGAAACATACGAGAGAGTAACGAAGCAACAGCATCAACAACAACAACATATAGTAGAAGAGTCGAGTAATGCTTTAGAGCCAACGATACAGACAAAGGGTGATAACTTAAGTCGTCTCAATGCTGAGATGCACGATATACTTTTTCAAAAAGTATCACCGCTGAAAGTGAAAAATGTCAAACATATTTACAAATTTTAAGAAGATATCTTCGTTTTATACCAATAACAAGCGTACTGATGTAAATCCAAATATTGGTCAGTGTGACCGTCCGTATTTTACCCAGAATGGTAAAACTCGATTTACTCGGTCATTTGCATTGCGATGTTTTTAATCAAAATAAATTTCTGTTAAATGGTGTTGCTCTTGACCCGTTAACCGTCAAGACAGTTGGCGTGTATGCTGCGGATAGAATTCCAAACGTTTTGGAATACCCCGCGGCCATCATAGCTAATACAGATGATCACACGAAGAAAGGAAAACATTGGATTGCTATCTACATAAACTCAAACAGTTATGGAACATACTTTGACAGTTACGGACTACCACCAATGTCCCAACATCATCTGAAACGACTCAAAATAAATTGCAAGCGGTATCAGTGGAATAAAAAAAAGTTGCAAAGCTTTGATTCACAGGTGTGTGGCCAGTATTGTGTTATGTTCCTTTACCATATGGTTAGGCTACCTAACTTACGCACGTTTTGTCATAAGTTCTCGCGAGATTCACGAAAAAATGACGTCGTAGATGTTAGGAGGTTTGGAAGTGAAGCCTCGCGCGGCTCAGGATTTTGTAATCAAACATGTACTTCGAGAATGTATGTAAAGTAATAATAATAATAATAATTGTCAGATATCATGTAGTAAAAAATACGAATAAAGTGTAATCTTTCATAATATAAAAAATGTTTTCATTTATAGAGACTTACTCATTCCTTAAATTCCATACTGTAGTACTATGATATATTTTTCCTGTTGCATCACACCTCGCTGTATAGTTCTAAGTACATATACATCGGCATTTCTTAACAGTTATAATACTAACATCCGGTGATATTTACTGTTTAGTTTGATATTCCATTTCAATCTTTATCTGTAAGCTGATAAAACTGACGGTTGTAGTAGTAGAGTAAACATCCTGTTCTTAAAAACTCGGAGAAATGTAACCGTAGCCTTTGACGGTTAACGAATATGATACTTCCTTTGTGAAGTTCTGAGAATACACGCGCAGAAAATCTCTCCCCATTGCATTCGATCATTTTACTTTGAGGTAGTGGGGGGGGGGGGGTAAAATGTATAAAAGAGCTTGAAGAGTGAGGAGCTCCATCAGTTCTTTCGTGAAAGTTTGAGAGATCGTTTGCTAAGTGTAACTCTGTGTCAAACTCGAAACGCGTTACTCTTGGCTTAGAAAGTTACCAGGGAAGCTATCGACCAGTGGTGAAACTCTCAACATCTACAACATGTTTTAAATCCGTCAAATTTGATGCATCTGGCTGGAAGGTGTTCAAGAATTACTTTGATCGTATAAATTGCTATTACCAGGATGCGTACAGATTCCAAAGTGAATACGCTTGACCAACGAAGGTGTACATGGAAAATCATGATCTGATGTTTACTTCTTCATATAATACCAAATCCATATTGATAGAAGAAAGACCTGTCGGAACATCCACCTTTCCAAATCTTTTGATTAGCGAAGAAAACGATGATGTAGTATTTTTCTACTTAATACTATCTTGTTATTTACTATGAGCAACAATAAAACCAGTTACCTAGTCACTAAATTGTAAAACATTTTTTAAAATAATATTATTTCAATAATTCTTGTGATTTTAACTAAAAATTAAAAAGTTTGAATTTATCTCTATTAATAATAATTTTTACAATATAATATCCATGTAAAAATGACATATACTATACAAAAAATATTGAAAATTACAATGATTATTATATTGTGTATCTAAAATGCTTTCATTAATTATATTTATATTAGTACTATATATTATATTTAACTGTAAGTAATTATAAGATTACAATATAAAAATTAAACACTCTTGACACATATATATGATAGAAATAATTACATATTATTATTATTATTATTGATAAATTTGTATAAAATACGATAATATTTTAAATATAAATTATATAAAAAATAATTAATTTAATTCGTGAAACACTTACCTTAAATATTGATTAAACAAATAAAAACAACGATTACAATAAACAATTATAAATCCAAATAAACTTATGATATTTTAATAAAATTATAATAATTTAAATGTTTAGGTAGTTGTTATATTTTAATGTACATATTAATAATCAATAAAATTTAAAAAAATAAGTATATGATTAATATTAAAAAATTGAAAAATGAAAAACAAAATAATATATAAAAAAATTATAATATTTTCATAAATAATAGAGTATAATAATTTCAAATTACAGCGTATAGATCAATTGAATTATACAAAAATAAAACAATCAAACTATTTAAATGTATTTAGAATGTTATACAATTATTTATAAAAACTTTAATAATATAATAGTGATTGAACTTAAGACACTTAACTCTGTAACCTACAGCCATACTTACGTACACATACATAGTATATTATATGCTGTATAGAGTCAAAAAAAAAACGTGTAACATCGTACTTGTATTTACACAAATCAGAGGAATTTTTCTTTTCGTCAGTAACAGTTTCACAGCTCATGAGAACAGTGCTTAGTGCGTGAGTTTCGTAAATTTCTAAATTGAAACTATAGAGTTTATTTTTTCCAAAAAAACATCATTTAAGGTAAATTTGAAATACAATAATCGCGGTATATGACATGTGACATATTTATTATTATTACGTAGTAAGTTAATATTTTCTTACAGCATAAAATTTAACCTACCTCTCATATTATAAAATATTCACGAATATGCGAAATGGTTAGAAGAAGAACAGATGAGGGTAAAACTTTTTATAGAAAAAAAAAACTCTGAAGTTTTAAAAAATGAAAAGTGTATTGTAGCTAAGAAAAACAGTGAAAATATGCAACAAGATAATGTAAATCAAAACCAAAGACCTATAATTATTATGCCACCGTTGCCACATTTTATTTATGTTAAAGGGGATGAACACCATAATAATTTAAAAGGTACTAAAATTTATGTTTAATTTTATTTTATATTCAATAATTTAATTGTAAATTGATTTTATAAAGTAACATAATTTAAAATACATAATATAATTTTATTATTATATAAATATCATAAATTAGTAGTATAAATTAATAATAAAAATACGATCATTGTTAATTTTTTAATACTATTTTAGATCAACGATGGCGTAGATCAGTTGGTCGAAGTCTTCGAAGGTGGTATTCGACAAGAGGACATCCTTATCGCACTAGACAATAATGTATAGATCATTCTAATTATTTTTAAATTAAATTAAATGAATTTATTCTATAAAAATTATAAAATTTAATTTTAAAATTTATCGTTATCTCTCTCTCTCTCTCTCTCTCTCTCTTTGACACCTTACATTTGTCGTTCTTTTCCTTACGCTTTCTGTTTGTTTTTCTATCTCTCTTGTTCGACTCAATATCTTTGTAGTACACTATCAGTATAGGACACAGTCGTATTTCAAAATTCATCCAGTGCACATCATATAATTGAAGAAAATGACAACTACCTGATCTGCACATAAGACCAAAAGGACCAGCAAAAATACACTTTTAAAATCATATAGTGATGAATACGTTAATTTTCAAGATTTATTCGACACCATCGATAACTAACGTTGTTTTTTTTATTATTAAAATTTATATTTTCGGAAACATGTGCTCGCCTACGCGCGTATATATACAGGGTGACCCAATTTAAACGGGCACCGCTCATAACTCGTCAGGGACAGCCACAATCGAAAAAATGGTGGAGACCAAAGTTGTAGGATATCGAAGGGGCAACCCGATGGTGACCTTGGATTTGACCTTGAACGCGTTTTTCAAGGTCATTTGAAGGTCAACTTTGGATTTTTAAATAGGAACCCCATTCTTTTATTGCGGGAATAGAAAGAGCGGTAAATTTTACGTTCAGAATGGTATGTTCGGTTGCGGCACTGAAGGTCATCTCAATGTCCTGCAGCCAGAATGAAACCCCGCCTACGTAATTCCTCTAGCAACGCCAAATTAAATAAAAGTGGTAGAGACCATAGTTGTTGTATAGGGAGGGGGGGGGGGGGGAGAATTGTGACCTCGAATTTGAGCCAGTCCTACAAGGTCATTTCAAGGTCAAATTATTTTTTTTCAAACAGCACCCACTTTTTCGACTCCGGATCCTGAAAGCTGTAAAATGTTGCACTTTAAACGAAGTAGTAAATTTAAAATAGAAGAAAAGATTTTAATCATTTAGCGTACCATTTCCTGAGTTTTGTCATCATTATAAAACTTGATGTCCAGGATCCACGACGAGGACTTGGTTGGATAGATTCACATCATGTTTTCTCTACTGGTAGAAGCTTCCGCATACATGGTACTTGCACAGATAAATACTTAAGGGGATATAACGTTTTTAAAACCTAAAAAGAAGAATCAGTTTAAATTTACATGAATCACTTTGATTGATTTGAAATGTTTTATACTTAAATAACTTAACTTTACCTACATATTAAGAAATTGATTATTTACTTATTAAGCACGTAATTATCTTTAAAAATCAAATAAGTAAAAATAATTGAAAAAAGGTTAAAGTTTTGACTCATTTGATTTTAAAAAAATGTTCTGGTTATTCAAATTGAATTTCCGTCATTCGTACTAAAACTATTGGTTTCGAAAGTATGTTAAAAAGGTTTCAGCCCGTTTTGTCCAGACATTTTTCAAGAATCGCGTGGACAAAAAACTCAAAGATTTTTATCAAAAAAGCTTACAAAAATTTTAATATTATTATGTAGGTGAGGTTAAGTAATTTAAGTGTAATAAGTTGCAAATCCGTCAAGTTTATTTGTGTAAATTTCATTTATAATTGTTAAAAGTACCTATTTATAAATTTCAACTAGCGGGATATCCTGGCTTGCTTGAATTATTATAGTACATATATATTATAAGCAGTTAATTTTGTTTGGGCACATTGTTTTCAATTATCAATCTTTGACCATTTGGAAAAAAAGTTTTTATATTTATTTTACACACATTTATTATTTGAATCAGAAATAAATTGTATTATGTTTTTTTAAATAACGTTGTTGTTTTTCCATTTAATTTATTCATAAATTATTATTGTTTTAAGTATACATAGATATACATACATACGTATGTTTGTATACATATGCTATACACACATACATGTAAACACGCATGTTGAAAATACATATGTATAAGCAGAATTATAAAGTTTGTAATACATACCATGTCGTCACACAGATTATACATACAATTACTGGCAACAGTTAATATAAGTGTTTAGTGATAATTCCACTGTATAAATATTTTAATTCTATTAGAAATATTTTTGCAGCAGAAATTGGTAGGTACTTAAATTTTTTGCACTTTTCTATTAGATAAGTAATACTAAACAACCAACAACACTAAAAAATGTATGTTCATTATTTAAACTTGTACAATATGTAAGCTGTAAAATATTGTATTTAACACGATAATAATTAATTAATAACATACATATTAATATAAAATATTGCATCTAAAGTTATGTTAATGTAAAAAAATTTTTATCTAACGTAACAGAATATTTATTATTATTAACAAATGAAGATTGTACTTTTTACATCATTTCATTTAATATTAAAAATAATACGAATATACATTTTCTATTAAAATTTTTGTATTAATGTCTTGTATAAAAAAAGTTCTGCAATACGTAATGAAGGTATTTCTTGAAGAATCAATTTACTTAAAATTAAAAAATGTTTGATATAATTTCAAGATTAATTACCCATATTTTAAATGTATGTATAAGTTTGATTTCACTTCATAAAATTTAATAAGTTAAAATAAATCTTTTACTAAAATACAATTTTAACTATTTTATAAGTTATCTATTAAAATTTACTTTTAACACTTTTGGAATTACAAAATATTTATTTATTATCTATTTCATAAAAGCTTCCTAATCAATAAATTATTTTATAATAAAAAATTAATAATTACTATTTGCAATTAAATAATTGTTTAAGCAGTTATTTATTTATTATTTTTTGCAGAAAACAGTCTAAGTTCTAGTAATGCAGTAGAATTTTTAAATTTATTTAGATATTTATCTACTTCAAATACTAATTTAATAATTGAAAATATGTGATTTGAGTCATTTTTTTTATTTTTGTAATATTTATAATCTAAGTAAATATGCCGGACTATAGTCGAAGCCAAATTGTTGATATTTTATTGATTTTGGGAGAGTGTCGAAGAAATTATAATGCAGCAGCACAATTATATCGGAGGCGTTTCCCAAACAGAAATCATCATCCATCTCGAAGTACGATCCAGACAATTGAACAGCGAGAGAGGCGAGGACCTCAAAGATCACGACAACGTCGTAGAGTAATGACTATCGAGCGAAATGATCCACGAGTCTTGGTGGTGCTTGCTATGATTCATTTAGATCCTCATATTTCAATTCGACAAATAGAAGTACGATCTGGCATCCCGAGAGAAACAGTGAGAGGAATAACAAGACTCCATCGTTACCATCCATATCATATTACTTTGACCCAAGAGCTAACAGAACGTGATTTTGAAAGAAGGTTACGATTTTGCCAATGAGCACAGGAAAGA
Organism: Trichomalopsis sarcophagae; assembly: GCA_024372645.1. Lineage (NCBI taxonomy): Eukaryota > Metazoa > Arthropoda > Insecta > Hymenoptera > Pteromalidae > Trichomalopsis > Trichomalopsis sarcophagae. The sequence goes on from QLSS01000448.1 coordinate 38,284, forward strand.
TTGCAAAACGATCCACATTTTTTCAGGTACGTCATGTTTTCCGATGAAGCCACTTTCCATAATACAGGTCAACTAAACCGACACAATTCCCACTATTGGTCCATTGAAAATCCTCATTGGACCCGTGCAGTCGATCACCAATATCAATGGAGTCTTGTAGTATGGTGTGGTATTGTTAATGGCTATCTAATTGGGCTTTCCTTTTTGACGGTAATGTTAACAGAGATAGATACCTCCATTTTCTGACAAATGACTTACCAAATGTGTTAGAAGATGTTAATATACAAACCAGAATGCGTATGTGGCTTCAACATGATGGTGCACCTGAGCATAGAAGTTTAGATGTTCAAGATTTTTTAAATCAAACATACCGTAATAGATGGATAGGTATTGGACGTGGTGAAGATCATGTTGAGTGGCCTCCACGATCCCCAGATCTCACGAGCCCAGATTTTTATTTATGGGGCTTTTTGAAAAACAGCGTGTATGCGGACGCCCCTACTACTAGAGAAAATATGATGCAAAGAATCATTAATACTTGCAGAGGCATACCAAGGCATGTGCTTCTGTCGACTGTTGGAAGCTTTGAGCGAAGAATTCAACTATGTATTAGACATCATGGAGGGATTTTTGAACACTTAATTAGGTAAAGCTTAAACTCTATTTATAAAGTGATTTTTTCATGGTCTTGCCTTCATCTGCCGGTGTCTTCACGTCTTGCCTTCATCGGCCGGGCTATGATTCTTGCCTTAATCGGTCGGTGTCTTCACGTCTTGCCTTCATCGGTCGGATCAAAATGGGACCTGAAAATCCACCCTGCTACGTCCTCGTCGTGGATCCTGGACATCAAGTTTTATAATGATGACAAAACTCAGGAAATGGTACGCTAAATGATTAAAATCTTTTCTTCTATTTTAAATTTACTACTTCGTTTAAAGTGCAACATTTTACACGCTTTCAGAATCCGGAGTCGAAAAAGTGGGTGCTGTTTGAAAAAAAATAATTTGACCTTGAAATGACCTTGTAGGACTGGCTCAAATTCGAGGTCACAATTCTCCCCCCCCCCCCCCTATACAACAACTTTGGTCTCTACCACTTTTTTTTAATTTGGCGTTGCTAGAGGAATTACGTAGGCGGGGTTTCATTCTGGCTGCAGGACATTGAGATGACCTTCAGTGCCGCAACCGAACATACCATTCTGAACGTAAAATTTACCGCTCTTTCCATTCCCGCAATAAAAGAATGGGGTTCCTATTTAAGAAACCAAAGTTGACCTTCAAATGACCTTGAAAAACGCGTTCACAGTCAAATCCAAGGTCACCATCGGGTTGCCCCTTCGATATCCTACAACTTTGGTCTCTACCATTTTTTCGATTGTGGCTGTCCCTGACGAGTTATGAGCGGTACCCGTTTAAATTGGGTCTCCCTGTATATGAATATATATATGTGTGTATGTTTGTGTGAGTGTGTGTATATTTTTTATACCACATATAAGCATGTATTATATAGAACACATGCATTGTATTTAAGAAAATTAACTTAATAATCTTAGATTATTGATACATATTTAATAGATTTTCTTATAATTTGTTGTTATATGTATATATTTTATTTATTGTTTTCATTTGCAAAAATACTTTTTATTCATTTTATTTATTGATATTGTTATTATAACTTAATAAACGCATATAAACACACATACACATACATACATATAAGTATATATAATCAAGTTATAAACAAAATTAATAAACATAGGCATAAAATTTTATAATATATTTTTTAAATTATAATACGATTATAAATAATGATAATTTCGCGAATAAACAAATAAATTCCCAATAATTTTATTTCATCATATTATTATATATATAATTATACGAAAAATATTTTCAAGATATTACAAACATATGTGGACGCGTACTTTCGTTACTTTCGACATTGTAATTATATTGTAGGAATTTATTTTGGAATTTTGAATAAGTACAGTAGTAAACAAGGTCATACGCTTGATGCACATGGCTATTTAAACGTATGAATGTATATATGTCTTGCTCGACTCAACAAGCAAAAATACGCTTCTAAAATCATATAGCATTGAATACGTTAATTTTCAAGATTTGTTTGACTCTATTAATAACCCTAGTGGAAATAATTAGGTGTGCCAAAGTGTGCCAAAGTATGCTAAAGTGTGCCAAAGTGTGCCAAAGTGTGCCATACTGTGCCGTACTGTGCCAAATTGTTCAAATTCGGAAATTTGCTAAACTTTTTGGCATACCTTGGCACACTTTGGCACACTTTGGCACACCTTGGCACAAAATCCATTTCCACTAGGTAAGTAACGTTGTTTTTTTCATTATTAACATTTATATTTTCGAAAACACATATTTACATATGCACATACAGGGATTTTGTAATTAAAAAAAAAGAAAACAATTAAAATTGTTGGTTAATAATAATGATTCGCTTTTATTGATTTTATTAATCGTTTTTCATATAAAATTTTTTCAATTACTATTAATATTATCAATTTTAATAAAATTCTAATACAAAGAGTAAGATTAAAATATAATAACAAATTTCATTAAAAATTTAATCGATCTATATTAATAATTTCTTACTACAATATTACAGTATTAACATATACATTACTAAATAATATGTATGTAATTAGAAGTTTTGTTATAATAAAATTTTTAGTTTCTTTAAAACTTCTAGAAAATCCTTTTTTGTGTGTTAGAAGTTCAAATCGAGTGTTTTTACAAAATGTCCGTATGGATGTGTCTGTGTGTGTGTATGTGTGTAGATGTGTGTATATGTATACCGTAATATTTTTAGGACTACTTCGTCAATATCAATAAAATTTGACATACATGTATATTTTTGGATTCTGAATTCGGGAAAAACAATTATTTTTTATTATTTCAACTATATTTTTTCTTTTCTTAATCATCTCATTGTTACAATCATTTCAGCTATAATACATTTGAATGAGAATAAATTTATCTACTTTTCCTCGTTTAGTGCTCGAGATCTATCGTTTCGTTCGTCAAATAAAATAAAAAAGATAATTATTTATAAATGTTATAAATTTGTATCTAATTGTTACATTCTTCTGTCTTACAATAATCCTAAAAATGTTTCACTTCTCAAAGTGTAAAATTACTCCATAGAGAAAAAGTGGAGAGGAAGTGGAGGGGATTTTGAGCCTCAAAATAACGTAAATTTTGAAACAATTTTACGTTATTTAGTGGAGAACGTATACAGATGTTGCAAACTCAGATGCTTTCAACTGAACAGCATGTTCAACAAAAAATGGGGAATCCAGAAGCAGTACAATCAGTATCAGATCAATCTGGTCAATCAATAATTGATTTTAAACATCATTTGAATGCTGCATTTACTAACGTTCCAGTTGGTTATGAAGAGCAAGGCATGGAATACGTACTACAACAACAGGAAAAGTTCGATCAGCAGCAGAATGCGCACAAAGGTAATTGATAAGAATACTACATTACAAACTTTTATTACAATTATTTAATTTTAATATTTGAAAATAATGTAAATTTAAAAAAATAAGAAATAATTATATTTAATTAAATTAATTTTTTTATTCATATAATAAAATTTTTATTATAATTAACAATTATATATTTAAAACAACAATATAATAAATTATATAATTACTTATTAATTATCAAATGTGATATATATGTGTGTGTGTCTGCGTGGGTGCGTATATGTATGTACATTTCGAGTTAATATGAATTTCTCAAGTTATAATTGAAATAATAATAATAATGATAATAACAATTGCCAGTATAATGTTTCCTAAAAAATCAATTTGTAAGAATTTTATTGTATGTGTCTACAATAAAATATAATAAATCAAATATGTAATCCGCGAGCGAAGCGAGCGTTTTATGCTAGTACACATATTAGTATTCTTATCAATTACCTTTGTGCGCATTCTGCTGCTGATCGAACTTTTCCTGTTGTTGTAGTACGTATTCCATGCCTTGCTCTTCATAACCAACTGGAACGTTAGTAAATGCAGCATTCAAATGATGTTTAAAATCAATTATTGATTGACCAGATTGATCTGATACTGATTGTACTGCTTCTGGATTCCCCATTTTTTGTTGAACATGCTGTTCAGTTGAAAGCATCTGAGTTTGCAGCATCTGTATTTGTTTATCATCTTCTGCCATAATTTTGAGTTTCTTTTGTGCAGGTTCATCGAGAACTGGTACTTTTGGTGGAGCTGGAGGAACCAACTTGAAATTCTGATTTCTCCTGGTAGCAGATAAGCAGCTAGTCAATGGAGAAGTGGCAGTGTATGGTGTACTCTTATTCACTAAGGTCGCTGAAAAGGTACAACATATACTATACTTACTGTAATACTGATTGATTAATATTTTTGTGTAAACTTACGTGATGCCACATCATACACTGGCACATGTTGTGATCGTAGAGCTGGAGAACCAAACGTTAAATCATTTTTTTTCCAGCAGCAGATGAATAGCTGGACGATGAAGGAGTTGCAGTCGACTATGGCTTTGCTGCAACCTCCGGCATCTCCTTGGACAGAGAGGTTCCTGCAAAGGTATAACTTTTACTACTTAGTTTTATGCTGATTGAATGAATGTTTTTTATATTAACTTACCTGATGCCTACATACTTTTAGGAGTAATAATGCGAGTCGATAATGCAAATGTTCATAGTAAGGAAAATCATGCTGTATGGCAGCTGACCCTGTTCCTGCTTTCTTTTCATCGTTCAAGCATTTCTTGAATTGCTGTACAAGCGTTTGCCAAATTTTAATGAGCTCAGACACTGATGAAAGTAATATTAAATAATTAATATCTAAAACATGCAGTCCACAATATAGCAAAATACAAGAAATATCTAAAAAATTTGTTGTAACATGATATCTTGATGTCCAATAACTTTAAATAATTTGTGAGTGTCTTAACTTTTTCTATTTAGGCACGACAGCGGTACGCAAGTGCCTTATAGTTTTGTGCCACCTCTCGCACAATATGAAATTCTATTTTTTTTTATCCCGATCCTCTGCGTAGTTTTTAAACGCGGGCACCTTAGGCTTGATTTTTACGTGTTTAAAAAAAACAGTTGTGTTACACGATTATCTCAGCGAGACTTTATTTAATCAAGCTAAAAATTTTTGTGGGACCTCTCCTCATCACCGCCTGGTGCCTTATCTATTTTGAGCCCGATCCTGCACGTATACGCAGAATGCGGTCACCTTCAAAAATCGCTAAAAACGTTTTTTTAGCTGTAGCTCCAATTCTAAGCTTTCTACAAAAAAAAATGTTAAATGGAAAAGTTGTAGATCTTTGAAAAATACAACCTTTTCCTATTGACATCAAACCATGAAAATGTTATCAACTCGAGTTAGCAGCCCAAAATGGGGGTTTTACTTCAATAAAAACGCTTTTTCAACTGTAACTTGAAATCTAAGCATTCTAAGTATTCTACAAAAAAATTTTAAATGAAAAAGTTGAAGATTTTTGAAAAATATAACTTTCTTCTGTGAACACTTAAACATGAAATATGCTTTTAACTCGAGTTTGAAACGGTCACAACTTTTCTCGGTCCTGGAGTGTAAGATATATTAATCTGATTATAGAAAAGCAGTGAACATTTACTTAATCTGTGTCGTGATTTTGACGACAGATTCAGAATGAGTTTAATTTATAATTTTTTATAATGATTTTTAATAATAGTAGTTCAGGTCCGGGATACCAGGTAGTGAGGATTCATTGCAAATAAAAAGATTTTTGTTCTTTATAACAAAAGTAAGTATATTCAAATAAATATATTATAGAATATTGCGTAACTATTGCATATCTTCTATACATCACATAAATCAAATAAGTAAATCCGCTTTGATTCTTACAAAAATATATAGATATACAGATACGCTTAAACTTGCGTTATCTGATAGTTCGTGTTCGAAAATTTTATAAGTTTTTATTCGGTAATGAAATTGTTCTAACAATAAGGTAGTTGTGACAAGGTCGAGAATTTAATAAGTATAGGACGGATACGCGTTATTATGCGATATCGTTGCCTATCTTGAAATTTTATAAGTATAGAAATATTTGAAAATAGTCTAAGTTGTTTACCGGCTCAAGGCATAAATTGCTCAAGAGCAGAGACTAGGCGCCTAAATTGCGCTGGAGCTAGTGTCCTCAGACGTGCGGGTCCTTATATAAGCCTATGAGCGAGCTGGTATCGAGCTGCCTAAATTACTCTCACATTCATACATTCATATCTACATTCACACCTATATACAAAACCCATTCATACAATTAATTATAATTTCCGCGCTCTGCGCCGCTTCTCCTTTCTTGCGCCGCTGCGCTCGTCAATTGTTATATACATATATACGGCGTGTGTTGCGCGCTCTCCCTCTTCTGCTGCTGCTCTCTGCTGCCGCTCGCCGACTCATGGCGCTACTGAAGTTGCGCTGTCAGCTGTAGCGCGGGTCTAGCCAAAAGTGGGGCAGCGCGATACTCGCGTAAAATCTAAAAATGTATTAAAATAAGTCTTAGTTTTTTATCCTGTATGATTTTTTAAACGGAGCTTGTACGGGGCATTACATAATCCCCTAGTGAAATTTTTTCGAAGATTGAAAAACTTTCACTATACTCCCAGACAAAAACATAATCAAAAATGTATATACCTCTTCTGCCGACCTTGGCACTTACACTCTTCTTCAGCCTCGCCTCCTCCTTGCCGTGCGACCTCCAAGCGTCCTCGAAATCGTGCCGAACCTGCCGCTGCCAGACGCTGTTCCCGTACTCGTATGTGGCGTACGGATTTAGTTTTTGGGTCGGCTTACGCAGAAGTGCATCGAGAACCTCAGCTTTCTCCTTTGTCGAGGTTGTCGTGTCGGTGGTGTTGATGGTGATGGCTGGCGTGTCAAATAAGGCACGCAGCTTCTCCTCGACCCGGTAAACCTTCAACTGCGCAGACTGCGGGCTTCTCGGCTTCTCGCGTCGTTGGCGGTTCTTCTCCAGGCTGACCTGGACTGCCTCGCTGCTGACGATGCGGGGCTTCGTCGGTGCTGTTGATGTTGGTGGTGAAGGAGGAGGCGTAAGGCTCTCTTGCGTGAGTGTCAATGTGTGAGGAGATGGTACGCTTAGTGTACATGGCACAGGTGCGTTAGGAGACGATGGAGGAGTTGCGAAGTCGCACTGCACGGCACGACCAAATGGCATGCGTGTGCCGCGCGACTTCCAAGTCTGCGCTAGACACTTACGCTCCTCCATCGACCTTGGCGTAATAACGCGGTCTCCGAGGTGGCTTGTCTCCGGTCTTAACGAGACAGTCTGAACCGAAACGTCCACCCCGGAGATTAGTTTGCGTAGATAAACCAGCGTGGAATTGCGCGTAAATCGCGCTGAGCGCTTTATTATGCGGCCAATGGCAATTTTTTCTTAGGCGCTTTAATTGCGGCCGTAGAAAAACTGACTGCGTCAGCTTATCGCGGGCCCTTTTATAGGGAAAGCTGGAGTAGTTTCGAAAGAGGAGAAATGACAATGTTGTCATATTTTTTGAATTTTCCCGCTTCTCAGGTATACCTAAAATCTGAGGTTTGCCGAGAGAGAGAGACGTGGCAATGCTGTGCGTGTAGTAAGAGAGGGGGAATTCGTGGCCTTGCGGACACGAGTTGTGCTGCCGCGGGAGACTAGGGAAAGAGAGAAGGACGGACTATGCCTTTCTTCTGTTTTCTTGAGTGGGGACTAGCCGTGCTGGCTTGTTTACATTTGTATACACAGCTCTGAGTGTTCAAAACTAAAATATGAAATTGAAACGTGATTCTTTTTGAGCGTGATCGTTTTTTCTTTACAATATTTCGTGAGTGTGAGTAACGAATTTTTCTATTGTGTAATCAAATAATATTCTTTTTATTTAGGTTCTTTTTTGTACACTTTTAGATCATTTATGTGGAATCTTCCTTTTTCTTTTTGATTATCGCGATCAAACAATAAATAAGTTATATTTCCAATTTTTTTTATTATTTCGTATGGACCTTCGTAAATTGAAAAGAATTTTGCAATTTTCTTATTGTCTAAATCCGAAATGTTATTCGATTTTAATAGAACTTCGTCTCCCTCTTTAAATTCAACAAAATATGTTTTCTTTTGTGAGTTATATTTTTCGGTACGTTTTTGTGCCTTCGAAATAATACGTTAGTAGATAGGCATACTGGCTCATGCGGATTCTGGCTCACCCCCTCCTCTCTCAGTGTGAGCCAGAATCCGAGCTGTGTAGTTTAAATGGAGGGATTGTCGATCCCTCCCTTTCCTCCCCTAGCGACCGAGAATTCTTCCCCCTCTCAACGTGAGCCAGAATCCGAGCTGTGTATTTTTAGATAGAGGGAGTGTCGATCCCTCCCTGCCCTCCCCTAGCTACGAGAATTCTTCCCCCTCTCAAAGTGAGCCAGTAACCGTAGTATGTATAAGTCCCAATCTTCCCTTCTCCGTGTCCCGAAAAAAATTTAGTGGTGGGTTCATGCTCCTCCTCCTTCGTGCAGGTAGAGACGACGACCCGCGCACAGGTGTTTTCCTCTACTTTACGGAATGTATGCGAGAAATGCTCCTTATACAAACTTCGCATAGATAATTCTGGGA
>QLSS01000448.1:52205-63956 GCA_024372645.1 Trichomalopsis sarcophagae
GATAAGGATCAGAAAACAAAGACTCTCTTATATTTTGATATCAACAATCTTTATGGATGGGCAATGGTACAGCCTTTACCAGTTGGAAAATTTGAATGGATTGATTATGAGACAAATCCAAGTTTTTTCAATACACCACCAGATTCTGATATAGGCTATTTTGCTGAAGTTGACTTGGAGTATCCTGAAGAAATACATGATGATCATAGGGATTTACCTTTTTGCGCAGAACATCTTGCACCACCTGGTTCAAAGCAGAAGAAACTTCTCACGACTTTGAATGACAAGAAAAGGTATGTCATTCATTATCGATCACTTAAGCTGGTCTTAGATAATGGACTTCGATTAAAAAAGGTGCATAGGATTTTGAGTTTTGAGCAGAGGGCGTGGCTCAAACCATATGTTGAATTTAACACAGAAAAGCGAAAGCAAGCAAAGAATGAGTTTGAAAAACTCTTCTACAAATTGTTAATTAATGCAGTCTATGGAAAGTGTATTGAACGAGAGCGGAAACGTGTAGATGTGCGATTAGTAAATAAATTTACAGGCAGATACGGAGCAGAAGCACGCATAGCTCTGCCAAATTTTCACAGTTGTGCAATCTTCGATGAAAATTTGGTTGCCATACAGCTGAAGAGGACAAGTATTACAATCAAAAAACCAATAAACGTAGGTCTGTCAATTCTAGATTTGTCAAAAACATTAGTATATGATTTTCATTATTCATATATGAAAAAGCGAGTTGGAGAAAAATGCAAACTCCTGTATACGGACACTGATAGTTTAATATATGAAGTTGAGGATATAGATATGTATAAAGTAATGAAAGAAGATGTACATAAATTTGATACTTCTGATTATGATGAAAATAATCAGTTTGGAATTCCACGTGTTAATAAAAAAGTTCCTGGATTGATGAAAGACGAATGCTGTGGAAAGACTATGACAGAATTCATTGGTTTAAGAAGCAAAATGTACAGTATTTTGATTAATGGAGCCGTGACAGTGAAAAAAGCTAAAGGTATAAAATCTAGTGTTGTAAAGAAATCAATCACGTTTGAAGATTATCGAAAATGCCTTCAGGATCTTGTTATTATAAAACGTGAGCAGTGTAATATTCGTTCAAAATTACACATTGTGCATACTGAAAAACAGGAGTCCACACGATGATAAAAGATTCTTATTGCCTCATAGTACTGACACTTTGCATTGGGCACATTACAGAATTATGGAAGAACAGATGGCCCAAGCTGCTATGCAAGTAGAGGGAGATGCGGTGGAGGGGATTGTGGTGGAGGAGAGGGGCAACAATGGCGAAGGACGAAAAAGAGAGGGAGAAAGTGAGTGGGGGGATGAAGCAACCAATGAGAATGCTTCGCGGGTGGGGATGACACTTTATGCTGATGGAGGGGAACCAATCAAGATTGAATATGATGTTTTAGAGGAGTTTATGCACGAGTGGGATCCATCATTGGATAGGTTAGGAACTGAACAAGGAGTGAGAAATGATATATTACTAGAGGCTATGGAAGGGGCAGAAATTGTGGTGGGAAACGGGCTATATGAACGGACGAAACACGATGAAGAGCACATTTGAGAAATCGAAGCGAACAACCAACCTTGTGCAAAGAGACCAAGACTCACCTAACTCTAAAATAAGTAAGTTCTATTTCTTAGTTCTCTCTCTCTCTCTAAATTCTCACCTACAAGACATTTTTTCACTAACTTTCATTCTTATTTTCACTTTTCAGAATGGATCTATCTGCACTCAACAAGATTGCTCTCAAGTTTTCTTCCAAACACATCGAGACTCATGGTAGTACTGATGCAAAGAAGAAAGTTGCATGTCAATATATATGCCCTGCTTCGCGTAATTCCTCAATAATCGACTGGATTTCATTGACGTGATTATTATTTCCAGCTGATTGCTCGGCAATCAATAATCGAAGTCTCTCAGTAAGCTCGTTTGGATCATCCCAATAGACGAGATCAATGGAAGAATTTTTCTTAGCTATTTTATATTTAGGTATAAGTCCACCTCCGCTGCTGTTTACATTCTTTTTACGTGGAGTGCTGCGGAATATTGGTGCTAAAACATTCTTATATTTATTACTTCTCGACATTCGTATAGATTCATCTTTGCTGAATTTTTTCCGATGAGCATTTGTTGCTTCCAATATCTTGCGATAATTTGCACGATCTGCTGAACTTAAAAGAAGATCATCCGGATATTTTTTAAATAGTAATTCCATTAGTCCATTCGTTTTAGGATAACTTTCATTTCTGACTTTGACATAGTTATCATCAAATTCAATTTCTGAATCACCAGTCATATACACTTCATCAACCTTTCGCACTCCGTATATATTATCAATGGTTCTACGGCTTTTATCTAGCATTGATAAAAAGTCTTCAGCTGATTCATTTTTTCCACTCGCGGATTTAAATGTAGAATTGGTTATTGTGTTAAAAACATCATCATTATTATCATTATCATCATAATCATAAACGGTATAATCCATTAAACTCGATTGATCGATTCTCATTCGTTTTTTACTGTTGTTTTGATCCAAAATGTGATTGGATGGTTGCTGTAGTGGGCTTTCACTTTTCATCTCAACAAGTTTCTCAAGTGGTGTGATGACTGGTTTTAGAGTATCACCGATGACTTTTTCAAAATCATCTTTCTCCTGTTTTAATAAAGTGTATTTTTTCTTAATAGCCTCACGAGCTCGCAAGAGCTCACTAAGAACATTCTTCTCTTTAGTGAAGTCTGACATGCTTACGTGGCGATGTCTACAACTGAACTGTAAGTTTGAGACTCATAATTCCTTTTTTATTGCAAAACAGTCAAATCCTTTTCTGTATCTACCCTCATTCATCGGTCGATCTTTGTCAATAACGATGAATCCATATCTATCATTCTTCCAACATTCAGAACAAAGATTCCGAAATTCGTTGATAGTTAAATCGGTATTCACATGATCTTCATAGATATGTTTAAGATTTACATCATCTTGTCGATAAATTACTAACAAATTGACATTATCTCTAATGAGATGTTTTCCTATATGAGCATAAGATTGACATAGATAGAAGCTATCTACACTCTTATGTCTTCCCATACAGAAGAATGCTCTGACATTATCCTGCTTCTCACATGCCACATCATCAAAAATTATTATTGAATTTGGAAGGGCTTCATCTGGAGATACTACAGATTCATGCTCACTGAACGGAAGATATGATACTCCTTCAATCGGATCCAGGATACTTTTGAGAAATTGATACTTTGGCTGATTCAAGGATTTAGAGTATACATACAAATTTTCAAACCTAAGACCATTGGGATGTGTTATTAAAGCCAATAAACTATTTGTTTTTCCACAGTTCGATGGGCCGCAGAAAACTGCTCGTATACTATCTGGTAGTAATTCCCCATGACGCTTTTTTCTCTTCTCTTTTCCAAAATCGAAATTTGTCACGGGGAGTTTGACGTTCTGCTCGGTAAAGTCCATGTTCACTCAACAGAGTCAAATATAACATTGAGCTCTCGAAATATAAACGCTCGTTTTATATCATGAATGACAGTTGTGAATCAACACTCGAAGAGAGATGATCATACACAAATCTCAGAAACAGCCGAAAGGCTATGGATTGCTTGATAAAGTTATCAATAACTTACCTGTTGAAATGCATCTTCCTGGATATCAATACTGCGGTCCCGGAACCAAATTGAAAAAGCGAATGAAAAGAGGAGATCCTGGCATTAATCCGCTTGATCAGGCTTGTAAAAAACACGACACAGCTTACTCCGATAAAAACGGAGATCGTAAAGCTGCTGACAAGATGCTTGCTGAGGAAGCTATGCAGCGTGTTAGAGCTAAGGATGCTAGTCTTGGTGAAAAAGATTTTGCTGTTGCTGTTAGCAATGCTATGAAATTAAAAGGAAAAACTGGAATGGGACTGAAATTTAATAAGTTAGTGACTGCAGCTAAAAAGTCAATGTCAACAAGTAAAAGTTCTCGCAAGGTTATTCAATCAGCCTTGAAGGGCGCACGTCAAGCTGTTAAAAGTGTAGGTGGAAAGAAAAAAGTTATCATTCCACGCATTCTGCCGCTTCCATCAAAAATTGGTGGAGTTCTTCCTTTTCTCATTCCATTGTTCGCAGGACTACGAGCTACCGTTGCTCTAGTAGGAGGTGCTGCTGGAATAGCTAAAGCAGATAATGATGCTAAAGCTGAGCAGAAAAATTATGAAGAAAGTAAGAGGCATAACGAGACCATAGAAGCTATTGCTTTAGGCAAAGGTCTTCATCTTAAGCCCTATAAAAGTGGAATGGGATTATTTATGAAACCTCATATCGGTCGTGGTCATCAAGTCAGTAGAAAAAAAAAACTTCGATTTAACTTTGCCAAATCGTGCACTGACTGACTACGATCTAAACAAATATGCTCATATGATGAAAATTTCAGATTTCCGTGGTGTTTTCATGAGAAATAATCTACCACCCGATGGTCCATGGCGTAATGAATCAGCAGTGGTAAACTTGGATGATTTTCAAAATAGAGGCACTCACTGGGTTTGCTATCGCAAACGTGGTCCTGAAGTACTTTATTTCGATAGTTTTGGTGATCTCAAACCTCCCAAGGTTCTCAAGATGTATTTTAACGTGAAGGAAGTGAAATACAATTACAAAAGATATCAAAATTTTGACTCATTTATATGTGGACATCTTTGTCTCTACTTCTTAGCTGGGAGACTATAAAAGAGATGTTCGCAGACGAATAGATTCATTAGCATCAGATCAGTCATGGAAGATAGCTTCACTCTGAGTCTCTCAGGAAACTCATCTGTCTTAGAAGCGCAATATTTTCCTTCGATTGAACTGCCACAGCATAAAAATTTTGTCTTGGGATTAGTTGAACTTTTAACATTCAACTCTATTCCCAATGTTGACCATTCAAATAATAAACTTCATTTGAGCAAAAATAATATTATCACTATCCCTACGGGCAGGTATGAAATTGATGCTATAAATCAATTTTTACAAGAAACTTTGAAATCCAAAGGAATTGAATTTTCTTTGAAAGCTAACAACAATACTCTCAAAAGTGAAATTCTCTGCAGTCATCAGATAGATCTCAAACCTCGCGATTCAATAGGCCGTCTCCTTGGCTTCGCTCCTCGCATTCTCAAAGAGAACATTCAACACAGCTCTGATTTACCTGTGAAAATTTTGAGAATCAATGCACTCAGAGTAGAGTGCAACATTACTGCAGGTGCTTACATCAATAATAAGAAAGTTCATACAATCCATGAGTTCTTTCCCAGAGTGCCTCCAGGATATAAAATCTTAGAAGTTCCGTCTCATGTGATATATCTACCACTCAGTGTCAAGTGCATAGATCATCTACAAATTCGAATTGTAGATCAGGACGGAAATTTGGTGAATTTTCGAGGAGAGGAAATTACTATTAGACTTCACATCAAATCTGTATAATGGGTATCGTTTACAATTCTGGAACATATATAAGTCAGCCATCATGTCAACCAGTCATCAGTCGACCAAAGAAACTCAAACCGTTAACACGGAAGAGCATTCAGTTTCTGAAAAGCCTAGGACTAAAAGTTCGTGGAAAAAATTCACGTGTATAATTCTTTGCTGCTTCAAGAAAAATGGACGAAATTCTAAACATTCAATCAGGTGTCGTCTTCGATGAGTCTATTGCTCATTACGAGGTACACGCCCATCAACCATACTCATCATTAAGCTTTGATAATAGTGATGAAATTCGTATTTCTATACAACATCAAGATCTATGCCTCTTACCATCGCGTAGTTCTATCCACGTATGTGGGAAATTGAAACTAAAAGATGGTTTAACAGCACCAACTAAAACTAAATTCGTGAACAATGGCATTTGTCATCTGTTTGATGAAATTCGTTATGAAATTAATGCTGTGGAGATCGATAAAAGTAAAAATGTTGGTTTGAGCAGTCTCATGAAAGGATGGACTTCATTTAATTCGAATCAGAATAACATGCTAGAAAACGCAGGCTGGCTTGGTGATGAAGAAGATACCAAAACGTTTGTCGATGAAAAGGGAAACTTTGACGTAGCGATTCCACTGAGTATGATCTTGGGCTTTGCAGAAGACTATAAAAAAATTATAGTTAATATGAAGCATGAGCTCATTCTTACAAGATCGAGAAGCGACTTAAATGCAATAATCCAGAATGGAACTACATCATCTGGCGTAACTACTTATGAAGAGTGTGAAGTAAAAATAACGAAGATAGAATGGTTAATGCCATATGTTATTGCATCAGATAAACAAAAAATCCAGCTATTGAATTTCATTGGTAAGGATAACCCCATCTCTATGTGTTTTCGTTCTTGGGAGATATTTGAATATCCTCTTCTTCCAAGCACGAATAAACACGTCTGGATAGTGAAAACTTCAAATCAATTGGAGAAACTTCGTTTTGTAATTCTTGGACTACAAACAAAGAGAAAAGCTACAAGAACTGCAAATGCCAGTAGATTTAATCATTGTGATTGCCTGCGCACACTGTCAAACTTATGAAATTATTCTATCAGTCATGCAAACATTTGTAAAAAAAAATTAAATGAATAAATAAATAAAAAAATAAATAGTAGAGAACACTATAGGCATTATGGCTCATTTACGGTTTCTGGCTCACTTTGAGAAAGGGGGTGAGCCAGACTCCGTACGTATTCTGGCTCACACTGAGAGAGGAGGGGGTGAGCCAGAATCCGCATCAGCCAGTATGCCTATAGCCTATCTACTTACGTTCCCAAGCGAGATGAATTTTTTGCTCGAGCGGAGTCTCGACGTCTGAATTAATTGGACGTATCCAATTTTTTCACGCACATTTAGGTTTAATTCCCATGTGTAATTCAATTGGAGTAAACCTTGTTGTTTCGTGATACGTTTCATTTATAATTGTTTGGATGATATTAATATATCCTACACAACCGGTGTGTTTTTCGCTAGTAAATGTACGAAAAAATCTACCGAGCTCTTTATTAACTCGCTCAACGATGTTATTTTGCGGATGTCGGATAGATAAAAAAACTAAATCAATTGGCAATATAACCCGTGTCGTCTGCACGGTGATACGTCATCAATATGGCCGCCGTAAGTAGGGCAAGAGTATAGCCTTAACATAGAAAAATAACATTTTTGTTTAAATAAATTAATAAAAACAAAATGGAGCACGATGGCAAGTTAGATGATGATAGTGGTATGCAATTTTCACCACATCAGAGTAAAAGTAAAGTGTGTTGTTGCGTGTACGGTTGTCAAAGTTATGCGAAAACGCATCCAAGACTCCGTTTTCACAGGTTACCCAAACTTGGTGAAAGCAAAGTTAAAATAAAAAATATCTTTGACGTAGAAGAAGAATTAGATCGACGAAAAGCATGGGAAAAAGCTCTCAAATGGCCAATAATTGCGAGTACTAGTGCTCGTGTTTGCTCTTTACATTTTCGCAAAGAGGACTATGTGTTACCAGGTAAATAGAACAATTTCCTTATTAATGTATAAATTTGATTTAAATAAAAATAATGCTCTTGTCTCATATGCAGATTTTTCAAGCGGAAGAAGACTTTTAAGACAATCAGCAGTACCATCTCTTAATTTACCAAAACAAAATCCAAAGAAAAAAGAAAATGCTTTGAAGAGAAAACTCAGGTATAACGAAAGATGCAACAAAAAACTACTAATAGAAACCAGCATGTCGACAAATAGTAATGGAAAAGCTGATAGTGTTAATGATGATATGGATTGTGTCAATGAAAATGATTGTGGAAACCAAAGTGATTGTGTGAATGAAAGTGCTAGTGCAGAAACTTCTACCGTTGACAAGACCATTCAGTCAAGAGTAGACGAACCGTTGTTCAAAGATCAAGCTACTCAAGTGGGTTTTGATCTTTATCTTAGTATAATTAAATCTGAAAAGGATCTTAATACGATGACAGGCATTCCAAACTATAAAACGTTAAATGTAATAAAACAGATAGCTGAAGTGGTTCTCTTTTCTACTGGGTTGAAAACTATAAGTAAGCTCTCACTGTTGGACAAAATAATCATGACATTTATTAAATTGAAGCAAAACATCAGTTATAGCATGTTAAGTGTCATGTTTCAAATGTGTTCTGAAGAAAATTGCAGGAAGGTGGTGATAAGAATGCTCGACGTTTTAAGTACAGGACTCAAATTTGCAATTCACTGGCCATCAAAAGAGGAAACGTTAAAAAATATGCCAGAATGTTTCAAAAATTTTGAAGACGTGAGAGCTGTAATTGATGGCATACAGATATTCATTCAACAACCAACAAATTTATGCTGTAGATTAGCATCGTATTCTTCTTACAAGGGTACAAATACTGTCAAGTTTGTAACAGCAGTTTCTCCTGCAGGACTGATAACATATATTAGCAAACCTTACCTGGGAAGAAGTTCAGATAAAGCAGTCCTCGAAGAGAGTAATTTCCTTCAATTTTTTGATAAGGGCGATGCTCTAATGACTGATAAAGGCTTCTTGATAGATGAGATATGCCTTTTAAATGACATAAAATTGATTAGACCACCCTTTTTAAAAGACAAACAACAATTCTCAAGAGAAGAAGCTCTATTGAATGCTAGCATAGCAAAAGCTCGAGTTCATATTGAGAGATCAAACCAGAGAATTAAAGTATTTAAAATACTAAGCACGAAAATGCCTTCTTATCTTGTACCTAAAATAGAGCAGATATTTACTATTATCTGTGCGATTGTAAATTTAAGTTAAATATTGCTGTTTCACCTTCAATCTTTATATACTTGATGCTTGGTAACACAGTCATAATGGTATTGTCTTTTCCAGCGAATGGACATTTGATTTCCAGCAGTTCTGAAGGTTTTTGATTTCGTATAACAACACCATCTGGACTATATGACAACCATGCATTCGATTTTGATATGACTGCTCCACATGTAACTACTTTAATTTTCTGATGCTTTTCATACTCTGTGATTGCTACTGATTCAAACTGTTTTCCATGTTTTGTGTATTTGTTTTGAAAAGACTTAGGGAAAAAATAATTTAAGGATTTTGTCGCCCAATCTGGCTTCTTGTTGGAACAATAAGTATAGATTTTATAAATCCTTGATCCAGTGATACGATACTGTCTGAGCTTCAACCATTCAGCTAAAGACTTCTCTGTACTAATACAAGCCAGTAAAACATCTTCTTCATAAAACTTCACAATTTTATTATAGCAACAATCTTGCATCTTATTTACTTTAACTAAAGCTAAATTTTTCATAATATCCGACTCTTCATTATATACAATTATTGCTATCTCTTCGCTTATAAAGTCAGTTTTTTTATTTGGATCTATAGCATTATGCCTCCCGTTACTTGTAAAAGATAAAAACAAATGTGTATATAGATAAACTTTGTAAAAAATTGTTTCAATTCACATGATTGTTGATATTTAAAAAAAATTGTAAAAATCAAAAAATAATAATCGATCAGCTAGTACTTGATATACACAATTCAAAAGAAACATTTTCTAATATTTTTGCTTACATATGCTTGGTCAAAGCATTCTCTCCCGATTCTTGTAATATTTCTTTAATTCTGTTGATTTGCACATCAGATAAAATAATAGCATCGCAGTCCTTGTACATATTGCTGTAGCATTGATGAGATCCTACTTTGGTGGCTTTATACTGCTCCAGAGTTTTAATCTGAGATTTCTTCCATGTACACTTCACATCAGTGCAAGATACAACTTCAAAGTCATCTATATCAGATCTGAAATTATAATAAAAATGAATATACTAAAGTTTGAAAAAAAACATTATAAATAAAATACTTAAAAAATTAGCTACCTGTTACAATGTAATAATACTGCCAACACGTGCTTGCATTTTTCGCTCAATCCGGCCTTACAAGAACATTGGAAATTCTTAATAACACCTTTGGCACTAATTTCACCTTTAATTTCATGTGGTGTACCTTTTAAGTCCGAAGTTTGTAAACAATAAGCAACGATTCTGATATTTTCGGAGGTTATGGATGATTTGCCACACATTAATATATGTTTGGAGTTGACGACTTTTTCTCCTTCGACATAATTACGGCTTGTTACCGTGCACTGGGCAAATCGACATACTTCTGCCATTTGCAGTTTCATGATTCTTCTAAAATTTATTACTTTATTTAAATAAAAATGTAACTTTTCTATGTTAAAGCTGTACTGCTGCCCTACTTACGGCGGCCATATTGATGACGTATCACCGTGCAGACGACACGGGTTATATTGCCAATATTTTCCTCTCTTAATTTTTTGATCCACGCATTTGCAGTGAACTGTGAACCGTGATCACATGAAATATGCTTCGGTTTTCCGTATAACAAAACGTAATCATTAAAAATTTTCTTTATCGCTGTTGTACAAGTTTGTCCGCGAATCGGATATAAAACGACAAATTTTGAAACGCGTCTATGGTTACGAGTATGTTTCATGCCGCCGTGTCCGGTCGGTAATGGACCATAGAAATCGATATATATCAAGTCATGTGGCGCTGCTGGTATTATCGACTCCATTGGCACTGTACATGGTCGAGTGGAAATTTTTTTTATTGACATGAGTCACAAAATAAAATTAGCTTTTAAGCTTTATGTCTTAAATTTTTTATATAGAAATCTTCTTGTAACATACGAATGACTTTTTTAGCACCTACGTGGTCAGAAGTCTCGTGTGTTTCAAGAATAAGCATTTTAATAATTTCTTTTGGAACCATTATCTCGTACTGATTCGATTGATTTTTTTTATAAATTGTTTCATTTTCAATTAAATACGTAGCACTATTGGTTTGATTCTTTTGATTTGAATTTAATTTGGAACCATTATCTCGTACTGATTCGATTGATTTTTTTTATAAATTGTTTCATTTTCAATTAAATACGTAGCACTATTGGTTTGATTCTTTTGATTTGAATTTAAATAATTGACTTAAATATTCGTCATCGTGATGTAACGTTGACAAATGTGTAAATTTATACATTAAATTTTTCGTGAATTTATATCCTTCTTAAAATTGAGAACAGAGAAAAGTGAAGCCGACTAAAACGAGTTTTGATTGGAGGCCTGAAAAAAGGCGCGAAATTTTTTATTTTAGATTTTTTATGGGATTTTAGAGTTTTGTTTAGAAAAAATAACAAATTACGTTATTGTGTTCTTAATTATTGTTACTATTGTGTTAAGAAAACATAAATAAAAATAAATATCATTAACTTTTGCTGTTAATTATAGTTTTAATTGTAATTCGGTTTATATTTTTAGTTTGAGATTATAACCTCAAAATAAAAACAGCATAATTTACAATTGTAGTTTTTGTGAGAAGCACTTTCTACTATAACACATAAGTAAATAAATATATATTGTATGTGTGTGTGCCTAATATAAAACTATTGTTAGTGTAGAATATATAAATGTTTTGTTCTCAAAGAATATGGATTGGAATGGAATGGAAATTATATTTGTTTTGATGCATCCATGTACATTATTTGAGGAGATAACTGCTTTACAAAAAAATCTTACTACGTACACATAAGATTATTTAGAATGATGACTTTGAATCAGTTACAATATTCAAACTGAAAATTTTGGCTTTTGTTGGAAAATGGTCTAAAATATAATTTCAACTAATTAAAGTGGTAAAAGTATA
>QLSS01000448.1:63986-88542 GCA_024372645.1 Trichomalopsis sarcophagae
GTTCTCGTAACCAACATCTTTCACTGATTTCATATTGAAATTTCACTATTTCAATAGTGAACCATCAGATTTCACTGCCTAATTTAGTGAAATTTTTTATCCCGGAAAAACAAAGTTTTATTTTCATTAATTAATAGTGAAGTTCTACTAATTTAATAGTGGAAAAAAGTTTCACTGTGACAATTAGTGAAATTTTCACTATTTTAACTTTGCAGAGTAGTCAAATTACAACTTATTTTTTAGTTTTAAACATTTCAAAAACATATTATATCATATACTTCTGATCCATAGTCTAAGGCTATTGAAAAAATGAAATTTTGTGAGACTAAAAAGTACGCGTATCAAAGATTTTACATGATTTCATTTTTTCAATAGCTTATTGACTATATGGATCAGAAATATCTGATATAATACGTTTTTGGAAATGTTAAAAGCTGAAATTGGACTTATCATTTTATTACTCGAATTAGCTGAAATCATTCTAAATAATCTTATGGGTGTATGGTAAGTTTTTTACTTCCTTTCTTACTGAAAATATCGTTTTTCTACGGAACACGATAATTGGAGTAAAAAGGCATGAATCAAGTTAAAATTTTAGATTCATTTAGTATTTTATATGGTATCTTGATCACGTTCTTTGGGCTGATGTTCAATAGGTCAATTATAATTTAAGTTATTTAAGATTTTATTTCTTTCGAAAATTTTTTTAATTTATTATAATTTGGTAACTAAACAGGGAAACCCTGTTTAAAAACTATCATGATAATAGAGAGTAATAACAACTATTTACCCTATAAATTTTAATTAATTCATGTGTCAGTTACCGAGACAATAATAGTGGAAAAAATGTTTTTCTATGGGACATGCGATAACTGCAGTAAAAAAGGGTGAGACATGTTGAAAATTAAAAATCATGTAGGTTTTTGTGGTATTTCGAGTCCTTTTACTAGGCGCTCATTTAGGTTCATTAGATTTTGAGATATTTAAAATTGCATATGTAGTGTTGTTGGAGTTGATGTGGGGTATGTAAATAAGAATGAACGTCTTTTATACACCAGATTTTGATTGTCACCAGAATTGAATTATTTTAATTATTTATTTATACTTAATATCTATTTCTCATAGCGCTCTAAATGTCACTAGTCTTTTAAAAATTGCAATAATAATCTTTCCTGGTTTTTGTAGTTCTTCTAAATTAAAGTTAGGATGTCGACTTAACATATCTGCTACAACATTTTCTTTATCCGGAACGTTATCAATCACTAAATTATAGTCTTGCGTGCCCAAAATCCACCGACGGATTCGGTTGCCAACAAATTTGCATTTGAATAAGAATATTAGAGCTTTGTGATATGTTTTTATGTAAATTTTTGCGGCTCGTAGATAGGTACTTAACCCATTAACGTCCAAAACAGAGAAATCGTAACTCTGTTTTCAACCGTAAATCTATCACATATTCCACGGATAAATTCAAAGCAAACGTACTTTTTCTTAAGTATTTTTTCTCTACTTTCCATTTCTGGTATCAGAATTGCGAAGTTTTCACTCAAAAATCCAATATGGCAACGTTTAAAAAAAAAAAATGCAAAATTTCGATACTTTTTTATTTTAATCCAATTTCTTGTTGTGTTAACGTTGAGGACGGAACTTTATTTTTCAACTATGAGTGCATAAATGAGTTGTACTTTAAATTCAGTTTGGTCCCGAATCCAGAAATTCAATATGGCGGCTAGAAAATAGCGCCTGAAGCGCAAAATTTTGCCCAAACTTTCACGAATTTTTTTCTCGAATATAATGCATTCGACGAAAAAATCAATAAGAAGAAAAAGTGCTTAGAATCAATCATGGAATGTCTACATTTTTTCACTGAGTTTTGAGCAACTTTTTTATTTTTGCCAATTGGCAATTTATGACAAATTGGAAAATTTCATCGAATCGTCTCGAAAAAATTCAGATATACTTCTTGGTCAATTCTAAGTACTTTTTATTCTGTAAATTTTTCTTATATAACGCTTTGTTTTTGAGTAAAAAATCAAAAACCTTAAAATTCTTAAGATTTTTTGAAATTCAAAAAAAAATCAAAAACTTTAAAATTTTTTGTTCCATATGCACTTTTTGGTCAATTATGAGCAAATTTACTTCAAATTTGTGCCCAAGTATCTGTCACATTCCAGATGATATGATTTTCGCATTGAAAAATTCTCATTTCTTAGCCGTTGATGTACAACGTTTCCCGACACCTACCGCGTGGAGGTGAATGAGTCAAAGCATCTTGTCTTTTTTTTTATCTTTTTATTTTTTTTTCGCTTTTTATTAGGGTTTTATTTATGTTTTTGATTTTTTATAGTTTTATAAATTTTATTTTTTTTTAGGAACTGTTATGATTTTTTATAAAACACGTATTACAATAAAAATTATTGCATTTTTTGCAAAATTTGTTTGTCCTAATGACACATGGCTTGCAACTGCAGAGCTTCTGTTGTTTGAGGGATACTGTTTCATGAACAATGTCATCAACTTTAGGTCTAGTCAGATAGTATTTCACAATATCCATCAGAAATTCTTTTGAACTTTTTTGTGACTTGGATTAGCACAATTATAAAGTATTACTGCATTGGTGACAGCGGCCTGAAGTAATCTAATAAAAACCACCCACGTTCACTTTTTTGATCGAATGCATGGCATAACATCATTGCAATGGCCATCATGAACATCAACCCCTCCCATAAACCTATTATAAAGATGAAATGCATTAGGAAAAGGTATGTCTATTTTTGATTTTACTTCTTTGGAATATCTTTTCGAGAGTAACAGTGGTGTTACTCCAGATGCTTTAGAAATTATTGAAATCGGTTTAGAATCAATAATAGTAATTAAATTCATTCCGCTCTTCTGATCGTGCTTTGTGGCGTATGTGCCTCTTGTTGATTTTTTATCAATATAATTTTTTTCTTTTATTCTATTTTCTCTAATAGTACCAGTGGAACGTAAACCCATTTTTCTTAAATGTACAAAAAGATCTAAGCTTGTGAAGTAATTGTCCATGTATAGATGGTAAAGGCCTACTTTACGAAAAGTTAGCGTTGAAAAAAAATTGTCTAGTAAGTTCATTACTACCCGAGTTCCTAAAGCACATTTGGCTAATTTATCCCCAATAGTTGAATTCTTCCCGCAGTATAGATCAAAATCTAATAAAAATCCATCTAATGTACATAGACCCCAAAATTTCAGACCGAATCTAATTGGTTTGCCGCGAATAAACTGTTTCATACTAGTTCTAGCGTAGCATTTGGCCATCATTTCATCTACAGATATCGCGGTTTGAAAGTACCCGAACAATTTTATGTTTCTACGAAACAGATTCATGACTTGATGAACTCGCCAAGCTTTATCATTGCAATCTTCATCCCCTGGTTTTGATAATTTCAACTTAGATTTTATATTTTCAAATGTACGGCGTCCCATAGCCGATTTCACTACATCACTAGATACATCTTAGTTGATTCTATAATATAATTTTTAATTTCTTTGCAAAAAAATGTCTCAAATAGGTCAACTGGACTCATATTTTTAATGTCTTTCTTATGACTATCAGATAATAATATTTCATTTTCAACTTTGCAGGAATAACTTTTTTCTCCGTCGATCCATTTATAAATATATTCATTTTCCAAATTAGATTGATCATTCGTATAATTATTAGAAGTTTCTGCGTATGTACTCAGTAATAAGTTATCAATAGATTCAGAACCAGAATCTTCGTCACTCTGACCAGAACTGCCCGAATCATCTGGATTAGGTACCAAAATATTATGATCATCGTTATCACCAGAATAATCTTCTTCAGACTCTGATTGAGATCTTACATTTCTCCAGCGTTTTGGAGCCATTACAATTTTAAAACTTGAAAAGCTAAATGCACAAGTATAGTACATTACGATACAAGTGTCGTATGAGGCACATTCTGGCACGGCGAGGTTAAGCGCCCGAGCGTAGCGAGGGTGTTTACGCCGTGCCGGAAAGTGAACATACAACTCGAGTATCGTACAATATTTTATAGCACTGCTTGATTAAATCCGCCAAGTCACGCAAATCCGTTGCGTAAGTAGCCCTTTCTGGCAGCGTGAGGTTAGCGCACGAGTGTAGCGAGTGCGATATACACGGTGCCAGAAAGGGATACTTACGCCACGGATTTGCGTGACTTAAATGCGGATTTAAGCCACCCAGTGTTATAAAAATATTAACGTTAATATTTAGAACACTAACAGTATAGTAGACAAAGAGTGAAAAAACTAAAGATTCTTCAAAATCGATTTATGAACATTCAATGATGATTCACTATTTTGAAATTCAGATAAAAACATTACAAAAGCTTCTGGCAAAATTCGGCAAATTGAATATAGTAATTAAATTCAGACTTTTTCGATTGAGAATTCAATATAGTTTATGAAACAATTCCAAAAGTTGCATAACTCAAATTTTTTAAGGTTTTTGATTTTTTACTCAAAAACAAAGTGTTATATAAGAAAAAGTTAGAGAATAAAAAGTACTTAGAATTGACCAAGAAGTATATCTGAATTTTTTCGAGCCGATTCGATGAATTTTTCCAATTTGTCATAAATTGCAAATTGGCAAAAATAAAAAAGTTGCTCAAAACTCAGTGAAAAAATGTAGACATATTCCATGATTGATTCTAAGCACTTTTTATTCTTATTGATTTTTTCGTCGAATGCATTATATTCGAGAAAAAAATTCGTGAAAGTTTGGGCAAAATTTTGCGCTTCAGGCGCCATTTTCTAGCCGACATATTGAATTTCTGGATTTGGGACCAAACTGAATTTAAAGTACAACTCATTTATGCACTCATAGTTGAAAAATAAAGTTCCGTCCTCAACGTTAACACAACAAGAAATTGGGTTAAAAAAAAAAGTATCGAAATTTTGCATTTTTTTTTTAAACGTTGCCATATTGGATTTTTGAGTAAAAACTTCGCAATTCTGATACCAGAAATGGAAAGTAGAGAAAAAAATACTTAAGAAAAAGTACGTTTGCTTTGAATTTATCCGTGGAATATGTGATAGATTTACGGTTGAAAACAGAGTTACGATTTCTCTGTTTTGGACGTTAATGGGTTAATTTCTGCAAACTCCATACAACCGCGAGAAGTTCTTTCTCTGTAGTAAAGTATGTTTTTTCTGCTGCTTTGAGCATTCGACTGATATAAATAATAACCCGTTTATCACCGTTATCGTCGATTTGTGATAATGCACCGGCGATTGCGAAGTCCGACGCGTCACAACGAAGGATATAAGGTTTGGAAGGGTCTGGATATGCAAGGCAGACGTCTTTTTCGAAAAGTTCTTTGACTCGCTCGAAAGATTCTTGATGACTGTCCCCCCACTCTCAGGATTTTTGTTTTTCTTTTCGTAATAGCTCTAATAACTGTACTAACTCATGCGCATGATTTTTTTTTAATTTCACGTAAAAATTTATTGTGCCTAGAAAGGCTTGTAACTGTTTTAGATTCTTATTAATTGGATGGTTTTTTATCGCTTCAATTTTACCTTCTTCGGGTTTTATCCCCTTTGTAGATAAAATAAATCCTAAGAACCTTGTTTCCGTTTGCTAATAATCTATCTTTGTGCAAAATCCATGACTTAAGAAACGCTATGGAATTCCCGTCTAATATATATTGTTACGTGTGGATACACGTCACGGGTGTCTAATTACTATAAGAGAGCGAGTAAAAGAGTGCAATGCGGTGGCGGCCGTGGCGCGACGACAGAGCGTCTGCCTTGCAAGCCAGAGGATCTCCGTTCAAGCCCGGGGTCCATCACTTTTTCGTTGCACTCTTCACTCGTAACAATATTTTAAATTAAAGTACTATAAAATGATGATTTTTATCAATTATTTAATTTTACAAAATAATAATAGATTTTAATATTTTTTTGTATTATTTTATAATAATTTATATTTCTCGATAATTTAAAAGAATATATATTAATATTATGAATGTGTATATATATATATATATATATATATATATATATATATATATATATATGGGACGTTCTTTGTCAACCGGAACATCTCTATACCCAAAATTCCTTTTGACCTAAAAATATTTAAAAATATGGAAAATTTAGGATTTTTTATGTACTTACTCCACTAGAGCGTGGACTTTTTTGAAATTTCGTTTACAGACAGAGTAGCACATCCCCTAACCCTAAGAAAATACCACTTTACGAAATGATCGGGCTGTCAGAAATCACAGGGGCTCAGAAAAATTCCAGGCAACGACTTTTTTTATGTATTTTTTGCTGCTGAACACGAATCCGGCGGTATATTTTACCGATATCTCAAGCGTTCGCCCCTAACCTCACAAAACACCCCCAAAATTGCAGTTTCGTGCATTTGAGAGCTTTGTCCTGTGATGGACGCGAGGAAAATTATTGACAGACAGTATTTTTATGTCTTTTTTGCTGCTGAACACGAAGATTTGCAATATTACAAGCGGACCAAATTTTCTAAAATCAAACCATTTTTTTATAGTTTGGTATATTTTTCACATATACATTAACAATAATATATAATCATTTAAAAGAATAGAAATTTTTTTCGTGTTTTTTTTGTTTTTATTGCCATTTTTTTACATTATTTAGCAGTAATCCGTTATTGATAATATTTTAGATGCATTAGAATATCTAAATGCAGAAGGACAACGTCAAGTTATTACAAAATACGTATGTCACACACATATTACAAATTACAATCTTTTTTATTCGAGGGTAAAAGAGAATTAGTAATTGATTCATAAAGAAACAATCCATATTCCATAAAATACGTATTACTTTATTATCTCTCCTTATTATTTTGTATTACAGTAATATTAATAAAATTGTATTATTTGTAAAAAGTTATCGGAGAAAAAAAAGAATTATTGAAAAACCTTTGAAATTTTCAAAGAAAATAAAAAATATATGAAAATCACTTAAAATCTTTTAGAGTAACTAAGAATTTTCTTTATTATGTAATAATATTATCAATAACGGATTACTGCTAAATAATTTATAATATGGAAATAAAAACAACAAAAATTGAAGTAAAAAAATAAGCCAAAAAATATTTATAAAGTAACAAAAATAAAAAAAAATTAAATAGTAGAAGAAAAATAAAAAAAAGTAATGCGGGCTTCATAAACACGAAGACAATCTCAACCCTGTAAAACGCAGAGAGTCTTTAAAAAATTATTTTTCAATAAGGGCAGGCCTATTTCTATTCTTTTAAATGATTTTATATTACTGCTAATGTATATGTTAAAAATACACCAAACTATAAAAAAATGGTTTGATTTTAGAAAATTTGGTCCGCTTGTAATATTGCAAATCTTTGTGTTCAACATCTCAAAATACATAAAAATACTGTCTATCAATAATTTTCCTTGCGTCCATCACAGGACAAAGCTCTCAAATGCGCGTAACTGCAATTTTGGGAGTGTTTTTTGAGGTTAGGGGCGAACGCTTGAGATATCGGTAAAATATACCGCCGGATTTGTGTTCAGCAGCAAAAAATACATGAAAATAGTCGTTGCCTGGAATTTTTCTGAGCCCCTGTGATTTCTGACCGCCTGAACATTTCGTAAAGTGGTCTTTTTTTAAGGTTAGGGGACGTGCTGCTGTCTGTAAACGAAATTTCAAAAAAGGCCACGCTCTAATGGAGAGTACGTAAAAAATCCTAAATTTTCCATATTTTTAAATATTTTTAGGTCAAAAGGAATTTTGGGTATAGAGGTGTTCCGGTTGACAAAGAACGTCCTATATATATAACTTTATATATTCCGGACCGGCCCGCGCTTCCGCGCCATGACACTTAATCGCAATTTTATCTGGTCAAGGCTGCTGTAGGTAAAAAGTAAGGAACAAACCGGACTGCGTATGCGTACAAACTTCGCACGCATAGCGGGGGATCAGGAATATATAAAGTTATTTTGTCCCCCAGTGTACCCTATATATCAATGAATAGCATCGTAGGCCGTATGTATTGTATACATATAGCCTTCATCCATTTTATCATATAGATCCGAATTATTCATATAAAAATTGATAACAAGATCATAAACAATTTATTTTTAAAATTCTTCTAAATTTGCCATTTTTTTTAATTATTTAGTTTAGGTCTTAAAAAGAAAAAGAAACAATCAGTTAAAATCTTCAACATAACCTCTATTAATCATAATAAATAAACGTTAAGTTACAAGGATATAGTTTTCACGACAATTTAGTAATATTTTACGTATACAAATAACACAGGAACCCGAAAAAATAAAAAAGGTTTGTACCAAGAACGAGATTATAGAATTGCTCCATCACCTCAGGATTCTGAGATAATTGAAAAAATTGTATTTTCGACTATCCTTGAATTCGTATTTTAAATTTTCAAATTGTTTTAAATTCTGATTACTGCTGAATACACATATTTGCAAAATTTTAAATACGAATAATCTCGATAACAAAGAATTTCATTGAAATAGTGCAAAGGTAATCTTAAAGGGAGTAATGAATACTATATAATAGCCATATATTTATTCGTTTAAAAAAGATATTTGACTTTGAATTTCAAGGATAGTCGAAAATATAATTTTTTCAATTATCTCAGAATCCTGAGGTGATGGAGCAATTCTGAGATCAGATTTGGATTCAGTGATACTACATATAAGGGAATACTATAATCTCGTTCTTGGTACAAACCTTTTTTATTTTTTTGTGTGTCTGTGTAATACATAATAATAACAACATTACTTACAGCTCAAACGATTAAAATATAGGTTAGCACAGCTCTTGCGATTTTGGAGCGCGAAGAATTTCGCCTTCTCCCTTGAAGAATTTCAAAGAAAATGTTTACTGTCCTGGACTGGCAACTGTCAAAAGTTTTTAGTCGTCTCTGTTGCCCGTCCTCGCTTTTCTTGGTCAGTCAATTTGGACGAATCGTAGAAGACGCAAGTGGTGAAGTGACACAGTCAATAGTTTTGACAAGAATTCATCGAAAATGGACAGTATAAAAAAAATTATTTTTGAACATCTGTTGAGCAGTCATTATTATGACTTTATGTTCGATGCGGGGCAAATTAAACGCGGAGATTCGGACAGCATAAACAATTTTTTCGAAATAGTGAAAAAAGAAATCAAAGAAAAAGAAAATATTCACGTTGAAGGTACAAATAATCTATTAACATTTATATTTGTTTGTATTATCTTCAATTTCAAATTAAATTAATAAATATTATTTTGTTCTTTGCAGTTGACAATCTCAAAATGAAGTGGTACAACATGCGCAGGAAATTTGTTGATATCAACTTAAAAAAGTCTCGACGACAAAAAATCTCAGCTGCTCAAGAAGAATTTTATGAATATCTCATTTTTTTAGAAGATCATATATCACACAAAAATGAACCGTTTACAAGTCTCTTAATAGAAAGACAGTCCAACAAAGCGTGTATGATCTTATAACAGGACATACGTTTGAAGAGCCACATGAACAGGTTGAAGTGGTCGAAGAGACTGATGCTGATAATAATAGTGATTTTGATTTGCAAGATTATCCAGATGTAAGTTTCTTATTTCATGATAACAACCATGAATCTCCAGATCTTACTGGTCCAGAAGGCGCTGAAGCATATGAGGAGGTACACAAAGAAGCAGCTATTTCCAAAAACATAGAAAAAAGTACAGAAGAAACTTCAGAATTAGAAATTCTTGT
This sequence comes from Trichomalopsis sarcophagae, assembly GCA_024372645.1. Taxonomy (NCBI): domain Eukaryota; kingdom Metazoa; phylum Arthropoda; class Insecta; order Hymenoptera; family Pteromalidae; genus Trichomalopsis; species Trichomalopsis sarcophagae. Next base: position 73,743 of record QLSS01000448.1, read on the forward strand.
GGGTTACGAAGATGCAGTCATCATGAATTTAGTATCAAATATGAATGAGAACCAGATACCGTCTACTTTTCAAGTACAACCAACGCAAAGCCAGTTTCTGTTTCAAGTACCAATTGTTGAAAACTAACATATTGACAGACAAGCTAATAAACAATTTCTGTCTGAAAATAAATTTCAAAGCATTAATCCAGCAATAAATGTCAGCATTACAACACCAGCAAACAACAATTTACTTCCATCTTGTATCAATACAGTTCATAGACATGAATTTTAGCTTCCTTCTGTCCGCTTAAACAATGACAAAGTAAATTAAAAAATTAAAAATTATTTAATCAAAGAAGCTGTTCATATTGTTTATTCAGCATTAATGAAATCAACAAGCGAACCATTGAGAGTAATTCGTTTCCATTTTATAATTGATTCTGTGAATGTTTTTATAAATTAAGTTTCTCATTTATAAATTACTAATTAGAAAAAAGTTTATTTGTATTACCATTACTTTATATCAAATCAGAAAAAAGACTTTAATGATAAAAAATGTATTTTACAGAATAAACGATTACATATCTGACTATGTAATTTATTAATAAACACTATGAAATTAAAGAATACATATTTAATTTTAATTCAAAAACATGGTTTTTACCATTTTATTATAAAATTGCAATAATTTGAGTTACACATTTTTGAAAATTATTAAATTATTACTTCATTTGTATGTTACATTAAAAAAAAATCAAATACAATCTTTTCTTAAAGTTTACCCTCTTGTATTTTTAGCTGCACTGAACATTCTGCTTTACTCTTCTTTTGTGGTACTTTTTTTGCATTCTTGCCCACTGCCATGGGACAGACCCAGCAGGAGAAATAAAATAATCACATAACTGTTCATGTATTCTATTTGCTCCAAGGGGATCTCTGTTAATATCTTGATGTTGAAAAATGGGTACGATTCCATGATTATTGTTTCATCTGTTTCCTACCTCGTTGTACTGAAAATCTTTTATAACATTATGAAGACATAGTGAACTTCTAATTATCCTTTCTGATGTTGCTAGCTTCCATTTTAAACTTGATTCGTTGACTAACCACCTTTCAGTCGCTTCTCCAAAAGCACTTTTAATTATGACTCAGTCTGTAATTAAAAACTTGGTGCGGTATTGTTATGTTCTCGTTTCTTAGAAAAGGCTTTATTAAATAATCTTTCAATGGAAAGCCTCCATCTCCAATTAACACATATGGACTTTGGATGTGTGTGTTTGGCTGTGAAGGCGGTAGCTGTATCTGATTATTTAATAAAACATTTCCAAAATAACTCAGCGAATACGCTTGCATCATTGCAAGATCCTGTAAACGTATTTCAATTAAAATATAAAATTATAATAAAAGTCTAGTAAATATATATTAATATTAACATATGTCTCACCATAATCTCCAGTATTTGCCCAAATAAAACGTTTCTTCAAATCACAACACGCCATCAGAACTATGCTATGGAAATTTTTGAAGTTGAAAAATAAGCTACCACTACCTCTAGGCTTCCTGATCCTACAATGTTTTCCGTCAAGACCTCTTATGCAATTTGGGAAATGCAAATCTCCCATAAATTCATTTGCTATGACTTGAAATTGTTGAGGTGAAGAAAGTGGGAGGATAATGGCACAAGTACTTCGCATAAAACAGTGCATACTTCTGGTATTACTTGTTTGACAGTAGACAATCCAATATTATAAAAGCATTCATTTTTCTAATTGAATCACCATGCGCCAAATAGCTAAAAGAAACAATTTATATTTTTATGTTACAAATAATTACATAATTGATCAGAGAAATTATTTTCCTTACTTTAAAGTTAAAGAAAATCTCAGCTCTGGTGGCAAAGGTGGTCTTCGACTTCTTTTGACCAATCTTTCTCTAACAAGTTCATACACATACATGTATGTCTGAACATTCATCCGGATGAAATTTATAAATTGCTCCTCATCATTAAGTTCAAAATACGGAAAGGTCATTGCGTAACCACCATATCCTGTTAGATAGTTTTGTCGAATCAGTGGTTTGCTCCACCATCTCCTGAACTTCTTTCTTCTTTTTCGGATCGTTTGTTCGATTTTAATATTGAAGTTTACACTCTATATTTAATTAGTACTTTAGATTTTAGTTTGTTTTGACTTTTCAATTTTAAATTATGATTGTATTTCATATATTGTTTATGCATACTAATATTGTTGAATAGTTATTATTTTTGTCTTATTATTAGTGATATATGTGTAAGTATGATTACAATTTGTTAAATTGCACAAGTGTTCCTTGTATGCGTATCCTGCTTTCAATAAAGTACTTGAATGGAATTATTAGATAAGTAATTTATTATAAATTAAAACAAAATTATTATTCATTTATTAAAATTACTGTTTATCTTGTATATAAATGATTTTGTTGCATTTTATTGCAAAATATAATATGTCATTGACATTTCATCATAGTCAAAAATTGCATAAAAATTTGTTTACGGTTAAAATTATGATTAAAATATTTTTCTTATTAATTTTTCAATGCAACAATGATTGTTATTTATGATTGTTTTAATTTGCTCTGTATAATCTACAATTTAATTAATGTATTCAAAGCATAAGTTACAATTTAGTAAAAGTATCTTGTTCAATATTTGTTTGAGAATTGTCGATTCTGTGATGCAGTAACCATATATCATTGAGTTAATGATTTACATTTTTATAATTTATATGTATTTTTATAATTATGAGGCATAGTATTATGTTCAAAGCCAGCAAGATTAAAGATTTATCGTTTTAGACTTTGTGTCTATATGCGGTAGTTGTATATGTATGTTATACACATCTACACATATGTAAATGTTTAGTGGACGCAAGAGAATAATAAAAAATTCATCAATTCAAGATTTTAAGTAACATACACATATTAAATGTATATACATATACATATATATATATATACGGTGATAAAAGCAATATAAGTGACTTGCTGTTGTCAGCCTAGCAAGGCAGCACAAATTTTGTCTACGACATGACAAAGACAAGCCTCTACTGTTCACAGGCTTACAGGTTACAGGCTGTGTAATAATATATTGTGATGATGCGTGTGCTTTTAAAAAAAAGGAGTGATAAGAAAGTAACAGGATTACAAGATTCACGAAGACAGAAGACAGAGAATGTTTAGTCAGAACAGGTAAAAGAAGTAGGTGAAAAAACTCTAAAAATTTAGTGTAGGAATGATGTAAAGTTTAAGTTAAAGTAGTTTAGTCAAGCAAGTATGACATGGATTATGAGGTTTTTTCGAAAATTTAGGCTAGGCGTAGTATAGAATATGAGGCATAGTGTTACATTCAGAGCATGCAAGGTTAAAGATGTATCGTTTCAGAATTTGTGTTTATATACGGTTTGTATATGTATGTTATACATATCTACACATGTGTGTTTAGTGAACGCAAGAGTTTAATAAATAATTCACCGATTCAAGATTTTCAGTAACATGCAAATAACAAATGTATTTACATATATACATGGTGATAAAAGCAATATAAGTGACTTGCTGTTGTCAGCCATAGCAGAGGAGTAAAAATTTTGTGTACGACATGACAAAGTAGTGGTTGACAAAAACAAGCCTCTACCGTTCACAGGCTTACAAAGATACGCGCTGTTCAATAATATATTGTGATAATGCATGTGCTTTTAAAAAATGGAATGATTAGAAAGTAACAGGATTACAAGATTCACGAATACAGAAGACAGAGAAGTTTAATCAGAAAAAAGGTAGAAGGAAGTAGAGTTAAAACATTTAAGAAATTTAGTCTAGGCGTGGTGTAGAGTTAAAGTGAAAAATTTAGTTTAAGCAAGTATTAGCAAGTATTTGTAACATAAGGTTATTTTGAAAATTTAGTCCAGGTGTTGTGTAGAATATTGCATATTCAGTATATATAATAAGTGTAAGTGCAAACAGTTTATTCAAGAAAGTATGAAGTTTAATATAAGGTTTTTTAAAGAAATTTAGGCTTATTGTTGTGCAGAATATCATATATTCAGTATATATATATATATATATATATATATATATATATATATATATATATATATAGTGAGTTTGAGTGAAAAAAGTTGATTCAATCAAGTATGACATGTAATATAAGGTTTTTTAAAAAATTTAAGCTAGGCGTAGTGTAGAATATAGTATCCCTGGTAGAAACGTAAAGAACTGATTCGCCATCGGTTGGCCAAATCCGAACGACTTGGCCAACGGTTTAACCAACAGTTACCCTTAAATACTGCTTATTTCGTCACATTACAAGCGGTTCGGTTGGTAAACAAATGGTTTAATTTGAAATACTCGTTTAAGGTTAGATTTGATTTAGGAAACCTAGGTAGCGCGCTCCGTGGCTTTCGATGTGTAGATGAAGATGACGAGCACGTTACTCGGGACTCTCGCTGACGATGACCAGGTGTTCATCGGGTAAAAAAATGAAATCTATTTGGCGCGCTCCGTGGCTTTCGATATGCAGATGTAAGTTCTGTTTGAAGATGATGCGAGCACGTCACCCGTGTCTCTCGTAGACGATGTCTAGGTCTTCGACGAGAGAAAAATAATAAAATATAGGTAGCGAGCTCTGTGGGAATAATTACTATACAAGACTTCAAATAGTGTTTGAAAATATTGGAAAATTTTTTTTAAATTTCGGAAAATTTTGAAAATGTTTAAAATTTCCACAATTTCATATTTTACTAATAACTAGACTGGATGTAGATTACTAGCCGCTGAGGTTCTCGGACACCTGGACATCGTCTACGAGACTCGCGGGTAACGTGTTCATCATCTTCGAGCAGAACTTACACCTACACACCGCAAACCACCAAGCGCATTACTAAGCCTAACATTTTTTCACATAATAAACACCTGGACAACAATTTAGAGAGTTCCGGGTGACCTGAACAACACAGACGGTGAACATTCATGTAGACATCAGGTGCTTAGCATATTCTATATATTTATTATAGGTATATCACAAACCGAAATTATAAATCACTATAATAGTATTAAAATTTCATAACCTTAAATTACTACACTGAAATTTGTCCCGAATCGTTGGTTAAATGTTGGCTAATATTCATGATAAGCGTTGGCCAACATTTTTAGCCAATTCTTAATTCACAGGCCATTTTGGTTAGTTTATTTTCTACCAGGGATATTTAATATATATAGTGAGTTAGAGTGCAAAAAGTTTATTTAAGAAAGTATGAAGTGATATATAAAGTTATTATGAAAATTTAGGCTAGGCGTAGTGTAAAATATAGTATATTCAATATATATATAGTGAGTTTGAGTGCAAAAAGTTTATGTTATTTTGAAAATTTAGTCTTGGCATTGTATAGAATATTGTATATTCAGTATATATGGTGAGTGTAAGTGCAAAAAGTTCGTTTGAGAAAGTTTGAAGTGTAATATAAGGTCACTTCGTATAAAAATTAGTAAAAGTATGCATAGATATACATGGTGATGAGTATGATAATATACAGTAACTGTCCAAGTGTTTATTATAGTTAGAGTGAAAACAATTCATATTTCCTTAAGATTTAAGGTTATGCAGAGGGATAAAATAACAAATATATATATGTAAGCTTGTAGTTTACCAAGCTTGGCTTTGTCACTTGTTGACATGTGAGTGAGAACCAGTATGTAATAAGACTCCGAGCCGTTAGGATCGTTATAAGCGAGGTTATTGAAATTGATGTACTAAAAGGTTTGCTATCGGCAATTGTATAGATTCAGGTTAGTCTTAAGTTTATACGTTTACTGTAATATTTTTAGCCTTTACTAATTTGTACATATTGTTAATATTACAGTTGTTTATACTACATCATACAACTGTTGATTTCTAACCCAAACTCCACTCCAGTGAATTTCCTTGAGTGGTCTTACATATATATATATATATATATATATATATATATATACATATGCTCAGTTATGGCTTAGAATATAGTATATTTAATAAACATAATGAATTTGACTTAAAAAAGTTGTTTTGAACAAGTATGTTGTGTAATATAAGGTCACTTTTTATGAACATCAGGTCCTGCGCACGGACGGAAATCGCCGTCAAAACTGATCGACACAGTTGGTGTGTTCGTTCATACACTACCAGAAACATGGTTATTTTGGACAGTTGGCTCCACGAAAAATCACATCATTTTCTTAGTGACTTCTCCGCACGCGTATACATGCAGACGCTCGCATACGCGTCTATGTGGCCAGAGCCCAAATCACCCGCGATTATCCGTGCATCCGAGACGTGAGGGAACATCGACGACCCGAGACCACCTGCTGGAGGAGCACACCCGAGCCACCATCACCTCGAGCATCCGGGGTACCCCAGCACGTAACTGCTTCAGCTAGGAGGGACGCCTCCCGGCAATTCAGGACTTTTCCCCGTTGGTAGCCGACGGATACGCGGCGACTAAAAAATCAAACGCGTGCGTCGAAACTGTAAGTTCGTCACCTTCGCTATTGCACGATTTATACATTATCGAGTCAGCTGCAGACGCCGAAGTCGAGGCTCGCTACCACCGAATCGCTAGTTCACCAGATGCTGTTAATCGTGGCGGTTTTAGCTACACTAATGATTCCAGTGATGAAGATTCTATTTTTCGTCCAGAAGATTTTTTTCTGCAGTAGTGTTACAATAGTTTTAAAAAAAGACGCTTATTTCTAGTGCATTTTTTCGGTATGTGTCATGCTGCAGTGTGAATAGGGCATTGTGCGCGAATAGGATTTCCTTAAAAACTCTGGGCAATAAAATTTTCACCCACTTGAGATTGCCGGTGGGCTAGTGTCGTGCAGCAAATGCGTACTGCACTTTTGTGTCTACAGCGATAGAGGAAGTGGAGGAAAAAAGCGCAGAGTGAAAAAATGAATTCCGAAACAAAGCATATGTCTCCAACGATAGTTGTATCGATCGATAATACAACAGTCTATCAGGAGGTAAAGAGTGGTGAAGTAATTGTGAGGGAAGTGCGACCAGACCCGAGGCGCACGAAAAAGCTGATAACACCTTGCGATTTACTATTACCTCCATTTGCTCGTAACTTAATATTAAAGTTTTTTCCTTTATACAAAGACCCCGCTGTTCCAAATACAAGTGAAAGACAGGTAAAGTGTTATATTATGATTTTAATTTTAAATAGTATGAGTGTATATGTCGCGGTACAAATCGTGTGTGTGTGTGTGCGCGCGCGTGCATCTATGTGTGCGTGCCTGCGAGCGTATGTGTGAATATGTGTTTTGTGCGTGTGTGCGTCTATGTGTGTGTATATTCGCAAATTAAGGCGCCGCAAGAGGGTGCTGTCATCGGCTCTGAAAGTTATACCATGTCACGTGATTTTTGGAGGCAGGTTTGAACATGATAATACTAGTTTAAAGAAATAGAAGTTAAGAACTAAAATATTATTCAGCGTAATGGCTTCAATAGTAGAAATTTTTGAAGTTATATCTTATATTGATGGAGGTACGAGACCTTTTGAAGAAGGAAGCAGAATTGTTAATGCTAATCACGTATTATTATGTGGACATAGTGGAGTTAAACAAAATCCACAAACTGACAAATATTTTGCATTATGCTTGCAAACTTCTTCAATATCAGCGTACCCTCATGAAATCAATATAGAAATAAGTGAAGTTAACAAAAAAAAGAAAATAATAGCTCACTGCACTTGTAAAGCTGGAAACAGTGGTAAATGTAAACACATTGTAGGAGTACTGTTGATTTTGAATAGGTATGAGTTGTATATACAACATTTTTGAAGATTATTACATGTATAACAAATATTGATTTACAATTTATTATTAGGAACACAAAAGATTCTGTAGAAAAATTAGGATGTACTGATTTACGCCAACAGTGGGGTCAGATCAAAGAAAAAGTCAACACTGCTTACGTAGCTGAGCCCTTTTATCAATTTTGTCATGGCGAACAATTTCCATCAAAACATAATACAAAAAGTTTTGAGTTAAAACAAGAGATATTTAGAATTCTTTGTAGCAATGATGAAAGCGAGCTTGGTCAGAACACCAAAATGTATAGATCTTCAATGATTCAAAAAAAGCAAACTTCACAGCTACCTGAAAGAGTTTTGAAAAATTTATGTAAAAATAAAGAAGTTGGAAATAATAATGTGCGTCCAATTTATAATTTGAATGCTTTGTACGCAATTACAAATTTTGAAGAAATTGAAAATATTATGAATCAAGTTTTACAGTATTCTATTTGGAATTCACATTTAACAGATTTTAGTTTAAAAATCAATTCTAAAGAAGAGGCCATTTTTTACAATACACAAGTTGCAGTGAATAAAGAAAAAGCAAAAGATATCATGTTTTCTACCTTAAAACAAAACAATGATGCTTGGCACTTGGAGCGAAGCAAACGCATAACTGGTTCCATCAGCTATCAAATATACACCTACATGAAAAATAAGCACACTCAGCAGGAGTGGGACGTCAAGGTGAATAGTTTATTAAAACCTAAATTCAAAGGTAATGCCAATACCCTTCGAGGCAAAGAGAGCGAAAGCAAAGCTAAAGAAGCCTACGAAAAAATGACAGCGCAAAAAGTTGTTGAACTTGGCTTGATGGTTTTACCAACTTCACCTTGGTTCGGCTACAGTGCTGATGGAATGACTAAAATAAAAGATCAGGATAAACATATTTTACTGGAGTTCAAATGTCCTAATAATGAACATAAGTTGAATACTGAAGAACTAGTAAAATCATTACGCTACATAGTTACAAATGAAAATAAACGTACTTTAAAAAAACATCATCCTTACTATGGTCAAATTCAGTTAGGTATGTGCATATACCATTTGAATATGTGTCACTTTGTGATTTATAATTATGTTAACGATACCTGTGAAATTATTACAGTTGAACGAGATGATGTTTTTTTAAGTAGTTTTATCAAAACACTGTCAGAATCATATTTTACTTTTATTTTACCGTGGTTGATAAAAAATAATTCTAAAGAAAATTGCAAAAAAATAGATTAATTAGTGTAATGTTGTTATTTTTTATGTCATTCACAGTATTAAATCTGGTCAAATGTTGGTATGTGATTATAATAATTATTAGAGATGCTAAAGAGAAATGAAGAAAAATAAATGACGTTAAATAATTTTTGATGGTTGTATTTCTTAGGATATTGTTAAAATGCATTTCAACCTAAATACAAAAGTAATTACTAGTAGTTCCAGTTAAATTATCGTATAAAACTTACACTTTTTTGCTACTATAACAATTCACGTATTATCAAAACGAACATTGTCAAATATAGGAGCACTTAAGTTTACTAAGCCACAAATTATCACCATAATTCTATCAATGTATTTCGTCATCTTCCATGGTATTGGTGTTTGCAGAAAAGAGAAGTTCTTTAGTCTTTCCATGATTCTTTCAACGTGTACCCTGGCAGCAGCAATATCTCTTGTTTTCAGAGAGTCATCAGTGCTCATCTGTTCATTTTGGTGAGCGAATGGTGGCCTGTACAGGTGTATCATCTTCTCTTTACACTCATTTTCTATTAAAAATCCTTTATCTGTCATGATGGCATCTTTACCAGGAGTCAATTTGTCCAACAATCCACTTTGCATGAAAATTGCTTTGTCTGATGCTTTTCCTCCGTAAGCTTTACTACAAAAATATATCAATCCTGATGGTGTTACACCAATGAGAAATTTCAAGGTTTGTCTTCCCTTGTAGTGCGAGTACATCTTGATACGACACTGCAAACAGGAAGAGTTTTCAACTGGTACCTCTGTGCAATCCAATACAATGCGTGTATCTGAAAATTTCTTGAAATATGTAGGTAAATTTTCCTTTATTTCTTCAGAATCAGGAAAATGAATTGCCTCTTCTAAAATACTGGCTAACAAATCAACTGTGTCAATAAAGTAAGTGCGAGCTGTAACATGTGACACACCAAATAAAATTCCTAAGCACTGAAACGAAAGACACAGTTTCAATTTACAAAGAGTTAATACAATTTTTTCTTCTGTGGAGATTACACTTTTCTGAACATCTGATTTTTGCAATAAATCTGCACACTTCACCAAAGAAGTTAAAACTTTCAAATTTACACCAGTAAATGCACGCAAGTGATCATCATTTTTCAATAATCCCATAAGATACTGAAACTTTCTTACAGTTTGAACATTTTCATCTTTGACACTCTCACCGCCACAAGCTTCATTGGATTCTGTTTGCACCTCTTGATCAACAAACAGTCGTCCACTATTTTCTACACTGTTTAATTCTTCTACTATTGGTAAGACCAATTCTTCAACTAATTCATCCGTAAGATTAAGCAACTTTTGCACATCAGTAGTTTCTTCTTGAGATTGATGACTATTTTCAACATCAGAAGTAACAACCTCACAATCAATTTCAGAAAGTTCTTCATCTGCAGTATCCGTAATTTCTGAATCACTCTGATCATATAAATGCTCGTGACTCTCGTCAGAATCCTCCAAATTTGAAAATAGTGTCGGGAAAGCATTTTTTTCAATCTTCTTGTGACTGCAGCTGAAATATAAATGCGATAAATGAAGTTATATATAATTGAATCAATGGTTTTCAAAATAAAAATCATAAATCGAAAATTACTCACCTAAATTTGTGTAATCATCCTGTTTGAAATGTAAACCACAAATAAGCGTTTGCTCTGAAATAACACTAACACCTGATTTTTGTATCCACTTTAGCAGAATTTCTTCCTCTTTTGGAAAACGATGCATGGGCACGCCGGATCCAGCAGTGTATACGTATTTTCTGCGCGTACGTGTATTTGAACGTGTGTACGAGTACGCGCGTGTATGTGGAATGTGATTGGCTTATTCATATTTTTTATTTTATAGGTACAAGAGCGGCAGGAGCCACTTGAAGAGACGCAGCATGATCTACAATCAGAGTTGCAACTGGAGCCGCTGTCGAAGCAGGCCCTTGAATAACATCATCAGGAATTACATCTCTTTATTGTTATGTATTTATATATATCTGAGTATTTGGATTATTACTTTATTATTTTCTCTTTATCATCATGTCTTTATATATCTTAGTTATCGATAAAATTAATAAGCTTTTTCGTTTTGGTTTTTTACAGGAACAGCAGTATTCACCTACAAATGCCACCACCATGCCTTATTCACCGCAGTTTGTTCAACTAAATAATTATACGTGTATCGATGATGATGATGATGAGATACTTTTCTCAACGCTTGATCTCGAATATTATAATGGAGTATCGAAAATGTCTGTTGGACTAAGTAAACTTTTTCTTTGCTTTTTTTTCAACACATTATTTTTTTTACTGTTGAACAATATTTAAACTTCATGTATTTTTTCAGATCAGTATAGATGAAACCAACGAATATGATAAGATATTGAAGTCACTCCCTACACCATCCGCTCCGGAGCCATGCTGATTATCGAAGTTTGAATCTTGTTCAAATCCCTCCGTCCCAATAACACCTTCATATATAACACCAGCATTATCCTCCCCGATTTTATATAACGCACTAACAAACCCCCGTAAGCCAGTATTAAAGTCAGTAATCCCAGTGAACATTCCTTTTCCTTTTAATAAAAAACAATTTCTATTAAAACCATTAACAAAAAGCTCTCCTATAAATATTCCTCTTCCTAATAATAATAAAGAATTATTGATAGCCGGCTGCTCACCTATAAGCAGTTCATCCGATTTTTCAGACGATGAAAATAAGGGCAAATTTTTGGCTCCTAAAAAACAAATTCCTGCCTTTATACCTATTCCCGTTATAAGTCCACCTTATGAAATTCCTAAAAAACGTACCAGAGTGTCAACAAACTCATCATCTTCGTCGGGATCATCGTCATCGACGTCGTCGTCGTCGTCGTCGTTGTCGTCGTCGTTGTCGTCGTCGTCGTCGTCGTCGTCATCGTCGTCGTCGTCGTCGTCGTCGTCGTCATCATCGAGGTCATCGTTGAGGTCATTATCGAGGTCATCATCGTCTTCAACAAAATCATCATCACGAAGGGCAATTGAAGCCATAAAAAATGATATAGCCGAGTTCATAAAATTTTAAAAGAAAAGTTTATCTGTATGTGTGTGTGTAAAGATTTAATTAAATAATTTTATAATTTTTAAAGTTGTCATTTAAGTTTATATCATTTTTCTACTGAAGTGCCATATTAATTAAATAAGTTATTTAGCATAATTTAACATTGATATTATATAAACAGACCTTGAATAACATGGATCATAAGGAACGCTATAGCCTCGCAGAGCCACTTTCTTTTCTCTCGTGTATACAAAAAAGTAAATCATGACGACATTAGTTGACGAATGTGTTACTTACTTGAAGTTTTTAGAAGAAGCAGCTAATGTTCTAAAGTTTTATAATCTAAAAGAGGTATCTGTACGATAATGATGATGATAGTATCATGAATTGTAACGATTATCATTAAGTTTACATTAAAAATCTATCAAGATTGGTGAGTAGTAGTCTGACACGAACAAAGAAGAAGATTCACATATGTGACCGATGTCTACACTTTTTTCTACTCAGCAATATTTAGAAGCACATCTGCTATTAATGAGTCAGAAGATGACGAAGAAGAAGATGAACCAAAGAATACTACAGCATATCAAATACATGATATGTTTAGCATTGGGTATTTCTTGAAATGTAGTTATGATAATTCTTTATCTCGATTTAGCAGTTATCGAAGAGAAGAACCAGCATTGTGGTTTGCTAAGGAATTGAAATTGATAGCTGAACAACTAGATAATATATATGGAAATCCTATACAAATGAAAAATCTTAGTTTAGAGCAACAAATATCTTTTAACGAGACTAGAGTATGATGTTCATTTTATAATCAAAGATATATCTAATTGTTTTCCAGGTAAAGTTGATCTTCTTCCCTTAACAAAGGAAAAATATATTGCTTTTACTAAGCATATAGAAAATAGTGTGATAAAGCTTCGTTTCATCGACTCATTCCGCTTTATGGCATCATCTATCGATCAATTAGCATATTTTCTGAACGAGTTTAAAATACTGAAATCTGTTTTCTCAGATTTGGAGGCTAGGAAATTTCAACTTTTGATAAAAGAAGGTGTTTTTTCCTACGAATACATTAATCGTATAGACAAACTAAAAGAAACTGAGCTGCCTGCTATAGAGAAGTTTTTCAGTTCACTCACAGATTCAACAGTATTGCAAGATGATTATGTTCATACACAGAAAGTGTGGATAGAGTTTGAAATAACAACTCTTGAAGAATATTCAGATCTTTACATGAAAACAGCCATACTACTATTAGCTGATGTTTTTGAAAATTTTCGCGATCAGTGTTTGACTGGATATGGTCTTGATCCAGTACATTATTATACAACACCTGGCTTCACCTGGGAAGCAATGCTTAAAATCACTGGTGTTAAATTGAAACTGATCACGGATATTGATATGTTGCTTTTTATTGAGCGTGGTATCAGAGGAGGATTAAGTCAATGTTCTCATAGATATGCTAAAACTAATCATAAATATATGAAAGAGCATTATAAATGCGATCAAGATAATGTATATCTCATATATTTAGATGCTAATAATCTTTATGGTTATGCAATGACACAATCTCTACCATATGATGCTTTTGAATGGTTTCAAGATTTTACAAATATAAACGTTCAAATTATAGACGATGATGCACTTGAAGGATATATCTTGGAAGTTTATCTTAAGTATCCTAAGGAGATTCACAGTACACATAATGATTTACCTTTCTGCCCAAAGCATATGAAACCTTCTGGATCCAAGCAAGAAAAACTATTAGCTACTTTGATGAATAAAAACAATTATGTTATTCGTTATCGAGCTTTAAAACAGGCTTTAGCAAATGGACTTGAGCTTGTTAAAATTCATCGAGTGTTAAAGTTTAAACAATCTCAATGGTTGATAACATTGAGATTGTTTAAAGGTTACATAGATTTAAATAGTTCCATGAGAGCTAAACCAAAAAATGAGATTGAAAAAAATCTTTTTAAACTAATGAATAATGCTATTTACGGCAAGACTATGGAGAATGTACACCCAACGTGCATGGATTCGTTAACTGAGATTTGAATTTAAGAATATGGAACAGGAACTGAAACGTCATGTTAGGTTAGGTATTCGAAATCGGAGCGAGCAGCTGGTTTCAATCTAGGTATAACTATACTTCGTAGTCAAGTCTGAAAAATTCGAATTTAAAAATAGGAAAGTCTTTTTATAATTGAATGCAGAATCATAATAAATTTTCTCACACCCAAATTTTTAATAGGTCACAGCTGCACGTAAGCACATCAGTGGTATAAAGAGAATACTTATATTAAATCCTCACATATATTTTAACAAAAGTATAATAGGAGCAGTTATAAAGGTGAAAGAAATCAATAGTTTTACCACAATTTTATTTTTATATAGCAATAAACAAAGACAATAAATAATATAAATCGTCGTATAAAAATACAAACTAACGTAAATATGCATCAAAGCATTGTAAAAAAATACATTGAAGAAATTCTCTTATAGCCTACATCGAAAATAGAACACAAGAAATATACATTAACATAATATAAATTTTCTTTTACATTGACTGGCTTATATGTTATTGTATCGTCTTTCCACAGTTTGTCCCCTCACCATTGCAAACTGGTCTTGTAAAACAGGTGCAGAAGCAACAGTTTATCTGAAAAAAA
>QLSS01000449.1:1630-19320 GCA_024372645.1 Trichomalopsis sarcophagae
AGAGAGAGAGAGAGAGAGAGAGAGAGAGAGAGAGAGAGAGAGAGAGATGTTATTTATTTGCCAAAAAGACAAAAGTAAGATTAATATATTGTAAATACATACATGAATTTCTTTTTACAAAAGTTACATGAATGCCGTAGTATGTGGAGCTAAATCGGCACGAATACTTAAGACATCACAGAAAGAATGTCTTCGGTTCGCCATGGCATCAAATACAATATTAACAAATAAACAAAATATATACATACAATATTTACACGCTTACAGTTTGCCGTCAACACATACTGTAGTTTGTTCTAAGGATTCGTATCCAAATCTCTTAAACGCCGCAAGCGACGGTATGTTGCGCAACGTAGATGGGAGCGAATTCCAGAAACGGGCACCCTGAACCTGAAAAGCTCTGGTGCCAGTCTCTGTCCTCACCCCGAATGGGATGTTGAGTTTGGGAGGCTCACCCCTCTCGGTCGGTCTGTGCTTGTGCCTAGTGAACGCCTCAGCCGGATAACTCGACTCTCTTAGCCGCGTGATTCTATACAATAATATTGCCATAAAATATAGCCGTTGCGAATCAGTCCGAAGCCAACCCAGTCGTTTCCGGTAGGGTGTGATGTGCTTTCCCCCACACACGTGTTACTGAGTCTCTGAGTACGTATCCGTTGCTCGTCCGTCGCGTCTAGGCACAGAGCCGCACAGTAGTCAAGGTGAGGCTGGACCAGTGTCTCGACCAACCTTCTACGAAGAGTCTCGGTGGTACAAGCCCTTATAAACCGCAGACTATAAAGGGCCTTGTTTACTTGTTTGAATACACGATCAATGTGCGGTTTCCAGGTCAATTTGCTGTCTAATGTAACACCAAGACTCACAACCTCGCCACTGAACGGGACTAGCACACCGCCCCGCATCTCAATATCAGGCAAGCTCATGCTATCTAGGTCGTTGACCCTCTTTTTAGAACCAAAATATATCGCCTTAGTCTTGCCCGCATTAAGACGCAAGCCGGAGCGCCCCGCTCAGTCAGCGACAAGTCGCGCCACTTCAGTCAGCTGAGCAGCAGCCTCCTGTATTCTATCGATAGTTGATTGCAGGTAGATCTGCAGGTCGTCCGCATAGAAAATATGTTTTACGTCACGTCCGCTGAGCACGTCCTGGAAGTCATTAACATAATGACTAAATAGCAGGGGTCCCAAGACGGAACCCTATGGAAAAACCAGATATGTTTCCAGCCAGTCTGAATTACCGTGGCCTTTAGAGAAAACCGCTTGAGTGCGGCCCTCTAAGTATGATTTGATCCACAGGAGAGCCGATCTTGAGAACCCTAGCTATCGCAATTTAGATAACCATCTCGAGGGAGAAAATGTGTCAAAAGCTTTGCTGAAATCGAATAGCAAGAGCAGCTTTACTTGTTTTTTATTTATCATCATTCGTACGTCGTCTGTAAGCTTGAGCAGTGCAGTCTGTGTGCTGTGATGTCTCCTTAATCCGACCTGGAGGGGATCTAGGAGCTTATTTTTATTCAGTTACTCAGTGATTTAGTCATGAGCTATCTTCTCGAGCACCTTTGATAGGAAGCAGAGCAAAGCAATCGGGCGAAAGTCGCCCACTGTTGAGGGAGTCACCGTTTTTTTTAGTGCTATAAGCTGTGCTCGCTTCCAGGCACCCGGGAAGATCCCCCTGGCGAAGGAAGAGTTCAAGATGTCAACAATGTAGCCACCGATAGCCGGAAGAGACTTTACGATTACCTCGCGGGGGACGCCGTCAAACTTTCTCGCCTGTGAGGAGAAGTTAGAGATTGCAATAACTACGTCACTGATATTAATTTGTTTAAAAGTAAAGCCTCCTTCGTTAGCAGTTAAAATCGTATCCATTGCATCGTTAATGTTTTCAAGAGGGGAGAAGGACACCCCCGCAAAGTGAGCGTTCAGTTCCTCCGGGGTAAAGCCATGAATTTCCTCCTCCTTACGCCTGGTGAGGAGGCCGAGATTGCGCATCTCTTTCCAGATGTTTTTATTCTCATTGAACACTTCTGTAAGGTGGTCATTCATGTAGGAATCTCGATCGCGAATTATGCGCTCATCGACCTCGTTACTAAGCCGAAGAAACTCGTCGAGCAATGCCGTACGCTCAGTACACTTGTAGCGTTCATGTGTGGCATTACGCTCGTCAACGAGTAACCTCAGATCAAGCCCAAACCAGGGAGCATATTTTTTGCGCGGGCCTACTGTTTTTAAGGGGGCGAGTTGATCGATCGCGAGATTGAGGTTATTATTTAGGCTATCCAATGCCTCCTCCAGGTCAAAGTCAGTTGAACTCGTGGGGGCCCAGTCGCAGCGAGACAGCAGTTCCACCAGGGAGTCAGAGCTGATCTTGTTGAAGTCTCTGTACGAGAAGGCGCGTTTATTCTGCTCTGGTGAGAAAATGTCGATGGTTACATCAATAATCGCGTGTTTTCCGAAACTGGGCAGCCACTCGCTCCTATAGTCGCGTACCACGTCATTGTCATCCGTCAGAATAATGTCGATCCACGTGTATGAGCTAGAGGTGTGATGCGTAGGGCCGTGTTGGATTACCCGAAGGGAAAGCTCGTCAGTCAGACGTCTAATCGCACTCGCGTCATCAGATGCCGACGCCAGATCCGCGTTAAGATCGCCCATAATGACTTTGTGGCTGTACTCCGTTGTAAGATCCCTTAAGAGACTAAACAGGTCGGTACCTGTTTGCATGGGCACCTTAGGGGGCCTGTAGATCACGCTTATGAGGAGTTGTGGGAGATTCGCCTGCTGTACTTCGCAGAAAAGGTACTCGGGAACACCCGGTTTTCCCGGCCCAAGAGTATTTGAGGATTCCAATTTCTTAACTTTAAAATCATTTTTGATGTACAGCATGACTCCTCCCCCGTGAACATTTCTATCCTGGCGCAGGATAGAATAACGCTCTATTCGTAGTAGGTCATCATCAATCACGGGGCCCAGCCACGATTCCGCAATTCCGAATATGTGGTAGGAAGGGTCGTCCACAAGGTATAGACGGAGTCTCTCGATATGTGCGCGGATAGAGTTGACATTAACGAAGGCCACCTTAAGATAATTGCCCCCTCCATCAACAACACGGTAATTGGGAGAGCCTAGTCACGTCGAAGCCGGGACCGCGTACACCGTGTTGTCCTCCAGCAGGTCCATTCTCTTTGCGGCTGTATTTAGAGCAGTTTTATTTTTATTTTTATTTATTCCGTTCTTGCCTACTTTAAGGAAATCAGCACTTGAACAAGCAGGCCCCTGCGAGTGTTTTAATGGTTGCTAGAGCGCTGCATAGATGGCATGCAGATCTGCAGCCGACTCGAAAGTATGCGCACGCTCGCCACCCCTTCGCCTAGCCAGGAACCTGCCGCCAGCGTGCCAAACGTACTTGAACCCTAGTCCCTGGGCTACAGAACGAAGGCTTTTGAATAACTAAAATTTATGCTTAGGTTATTAAATTCATTAATGAAAATTTTACGTTCGGGCACGCAGGCGGCAGCACTCGGCCACATAGAGTCAACATTGATATCATTGGTTGTTAAATAATTATAGGCACGTTTTGCCCGTATTATTTGCCTAACTATACTCGAGTCAGAGAGCGCGCCCGACCCCGATCCCGACCCTGCCGAATCCTCCGTTCCCTGCTTTCCAACCAGTTCTCTAGATCGCATGATGCGCACGGAAGCGATGTCATTTTTCGCGAGTGAGGGAAGAACAGTGCTAAGAGTCGCAAAAGCTATATCCGCCAACTGGTCACGTGTGACCTTGCAGTTACTCTTTAAAATGCCTCCGCGAGGGGGAACTACCTAGACGAACAGACCCAGGCACAGCAGCAACAGCACTTAAGCTAGAGACTGCAGCCGCATCGGCATCCGATGCGACAGGCACCGCGGTGTTGGTTAAGTTCCGGCAAGGACCATGAATTATCCTCCCGATCCCGAGAGTTTCGCTTGAAGTATCTTTATGGTTCAAGCTTTTATATTTTTCTTTCATTCATTAAAAAAAAGAAAAAAATCACTTATGCCCCGCTAATTTTATTTTTGCCCAGCTGATTTTACTTTTGCTCCGCAAACAGGTTTACGGGAAAAATATGCTACTTTTGACTCGATTTTCAGGAGCAAAAAGTGGCCATTTCGGTCGGGTGTGGAATAAAAGATATTTAAGGTCCAATTTTGCCTTACTATCTCTTACATTATATTACACATATTACTTGTAAATGACCTTACTTTCTTTTGGAGTGTAAAAACAAGTTTTTTTTAGACGTTACTTTTGGCAAGATTTTATACATTTTACCGAACATTCTTTTTCTCCTATTTTCATCTCCTATTGTTTTATCAATCTGATTATTGTGAGGAATGTTTTCTTCGTCATTACCACTTGATGCATGATTTTTGTTTCTATTTTCACGGTCATTAACCTTTTTAGTTTCATTTAAAGACGTATCATCATTTTCATAACGTGAAACGGGCTCTCTGCAAAGACACCAAGCGACTAGCGAAAGAGATCCTGGCACGCCCTACGGCCAACTGGACAAAAGGTCAGGCCGACAGCAACCTTCGGATGCTAGAGGGCTACTGGGGCTCCTTCCTCGACACCCACGTCCATTTGCTTCGAGAACAGTACTTACTGGATGACGAGTTCAAGGAGGTACAGAGGCAGACTGTTTGATGTGCTGACGCTTCCTCCCGTAGAGGCTGGCACCACCCCCTCGCCTGCCAACGGATCAACACACTGCTGTCGAACTTGACGCGGGCCTCGACGGCGTTCAACGCCTGTTCCACCTTAAAGCCGCCGTCTAAGGTGACGCTAAGGCCGCCCTGGACAACTACCCTATCACCGCCTTTAGCTTTGCACCAGCCTGGGCGGCACTGAAGTCCCGCTATGATCAAGGAAGCGCCGCCGCGCAGTCACTGAGGGTGAAGCACCCCGCTTCGTCACAATGGACTTCTCGGGACCGGGCTTTGCCGCAACACTTGCAACGGGCACGAGAGCCCTGCCAGCAGCTAGCGGACGGCACTGTTTCGCTTGCAACCACCTGATGACCAACAACGGCCTATGCTTCAACTACCTCGGATCCGGGCACTCATCACGAAACTGCCCATCACAGTCTTCTTGCCGAACTGATAGTGTCCAGCACCACACGTTGATCCGCGAAGGCGCGGGAAAACGTCTTGCCACTTCCTACAGGGCACAGCCATCGTCGAAGCAGCCTCGACAATCATTGGTCACGACCACGACCTTAGCCCTTCCCGCCGCGGACGACGTGCTTCCGCAGTGGATCGAGACCAATGCCGAGAGCAGCGGACAATACCACGCATGACTGGCCGTCCTCTCTACAGCCATCGTCACCCTGGGAGACGAAAGAAACTGCAGAGAGCAGGTTCGAGCCCTACTTGACCCGTGTTCGGAGGCCACCCTAGTGAGCCTGAGCATCGACTCGATTCGAAAGAGTGAACGTTGGCGTCGCCGAAGTCTCCGGCTCGCCAGCAGACTCGGCCCGAGTTTGAACATGGTTGTATCTGCACGACACGGCCAGCCATCGCTCGCTGAAACTCGAGCCAGGGGCTCAAGCTCGCCGATTCCAGGTTCAACGTACCCCAAAGAGTCGAAGTGATGATTCGGCGTAAACATCTACGCGCGAATGCTCCTGTCCGGCGCGATCAACTCAGGACTGCTTCAGGTTTACTCCTCCACGCCCAGCTGGGTCGACCGCCTCACTAAAAAGACGATTTTTGCGGAGCTGGCCCGTATATTCAACCCGGCAGGATGGCTGGCGCCAGTCACGGTCGTCGCCAAGATGATCATCCAAGAACTCTGGCAAGCCTAACTCGACTGAGGAGAAAGCGTGCCTCAACCCTGGGCCCGCCGCTGGCTCGAGTTCCAAGAAACCATGAGCATGGTCGACAAGCTGATCATCCCCCGCTGGATCGGCGCGGACAAGTAGCGGCGAGTAGAGCTGCACGGCTTCGCCGACTCGAGCCACCGGGCAATGGCAACTGCACTATACTGCAGTACAGATGACCCCAGCCGCAAAACAACGTCAGTCAGCCTGCAGTGGACAAAGAGCAAATTCTCACCGGGCCGAGGTCTGGTCTCCGCCGAGAAATCTTCCATCAGGATGACCATACCTCGCTTCGAGCTGAGAGCCTCCCTACTGGCCGCCAAGCAGCTCCACTACGTCGCCACGAGCCTGAACGTCCCGCTGTCGGACTGCTACATGTTGGGAGACTCGCAAATAGTCCTGCATTGGCTAAGATCAGACAGCCCGACGGGAAACAACTTCGTCGACGACTACATTGCTCACATACAGGAGCTAGCACCGACGTCCAAGGTCTCAGCCAGCTCAGCTTGTGGTAGGAAGGACCGGAATGGCTTCAACATGAAGAGGCTAGCTGACCCAGATCACTCAGGCCGATCACCATCCAGCCTCCAAATTCTCGAACCTCAACAAGCTACTGGGGGCGACGCACGCTGCCGACGTCTCATACGCAGCCGCACCGACCCGCAGACGCCGGTCATCCTCTCCCCAGTTACCACCACCGATTTAGACAAGGCGTATCACACCTGTGTTAAACTCAGCCAGCGCCAGGCCCGAGAGGCAGCTTCAGCTCCGACGGCCAATCAGCAAAGACAGCGCACTGAAAATGCTCTCCTTGTTCCTCGATTAATCCGGATTGCTTCGCGTGGGAGGCCGACTCTGCTACTCTCTCCTGCCGGCAAATGAAATGCACCCAGTCACTTTATGCAGGTGCAGCCCCCTCGCAAAACTGACCATCGATTGGGCCCATCGCCGTAGCCTACACGCCGGGTTCAGGAACACGTACTCCTACGCCATCCAGCTAGCCTGGATCATCGGCGCTAGGATACAGGTGCGATCACACATCAAGAAGTGTGTCGTCTGCACCATCACCAACGCCCGGCCGCAGACTCAAGCAATGGCTCCGCTGCCCGCAGCCCGGGTCAGCCGCGTTTCTCCGAACGGGGGTCGACTACGCCGGGTCATTCTAGATAATGTGCACAAAAGGCCGAGGAATACAATCTAACAAAAGATACATTGCGCTGTTCTATTGCATGACTACTAAAGCCGTGCACCTAGAATGAGCGATCTCACCACCCAGAGCTTCCTCGGCGCCCTCGACCGCTTTACCCTGCGCCGCGGCCAGCCACAAGAGATCTGGAGTATCAACGGCACGACATTCTGAGGCGCCAATGCGGAACTGAATTGCCTGCTTTGCGCTGCCGAGATGAACTAGGGACAAGTAGAGGGCAGCCTTGCACAGCAAGGTATCACATGGCGATTCATCCCACCATCCGCCAAGTTAAGTCCGCCAAGACCTACCTCCGACGCGTCGGCAGCCCACGCAAACTGACATTTGAGGAGTTTTTGACGCCACGATATTCTCGCCAGACCTCTGTCCTACTCGATGCTGACCACCTCACGGTGGGCGGCTCATCCCGCACAGCAGGCGGCAATCATTTCGTTCGCGAGGATGTTGGATTTGAACCTTGGCGCCCCTATCCAACTTGACCGGCTACCCCCGACACCTCCTAGGTGGCTTTCTCGGCCGCTCGACCCCCTTTCATTTCCTTCCATCTCAGACCCAAGTAGCCTTCTCCGCTGCTTCCTCAAACCAGTACACTCCAAACCATCATCCGGGACAGACGTAGCGCTACCTCAGCCTATGCTATTTAAATAAAGACATACTACCCGAACTCGCAGTGTCATTACTTCATCTCCAAACCCAACACTATATATCGACTATAATATTAAAATATATGTTATACAAATGTATGTGTGGTATATATATATATATATATATATATATATATATATTTCATCATTTTCATCAATTATCTATAGTTAACCCTATTGACAAATCTCAAATGAGATCTCTACTATTAGGTAAACTGTTCCATTAGGTTGTTTTCTGAAATAGTCTTATGAAGTTTGTTATAATTAAATATTATTTTTTAAATAGTAAAACTGTATTCAAAAATAGGTGCATTAAAGCATTCTGAGCAATATTTGGATTTTAAAATATTTGACATGAAAATTTCAGATGAGAAACTCATAGTGATTCCACAATCAATAAAGTTTCATTCTTTTATTGACAACTGAATTTGATTTATAAATTTTTAAAAATCAACTTTTCGCATGTGAATCGAACCTTATTTTCCGATACAGGGGGCGGATAATGTGCTTGAACGATAATTAAATTAATTGATCTTTATGTTAGGATATAAAATATGATTTTCTATAAAATTACATAATTTTCTATACTTATATTGATTCTTAGTACGGGACAAAAATTCTGCACATAACAGTTTCCATTTGAAGATTTTAGACTAAAACAGAAAAAAGCAGAAATTTTCAGCAGAAGAATGCTTGGCTTAGCTTGTTTCCTCACTTACACGGCGTCTTTTTCTCTCCGCAATCAACATCGTGGCGACGTCTGCTGAATCGTGAGAGAATTTTCAAGGCGACTTCACACTGATCAAGGTCGGTACTTTTACGTTCTCTTTACTAAAGCTCCATCTAGCCGGAAGAGTCAAAACATCTACTCTTTCACTCAGTCGATAACTTAGCATCCTACTACAAATATCTGCCTTATCGACTGCTAGTAAGTTATCGACGAAAAATGAGTGCAAACTGCGAGAAGAGTGTGGAAGTGCCTTTTCAGTTGTGCTGCAGCTGTAAACAACCCATACAGCACAAAGTCCCAAAAAGGTGTGATTTCTGTAGTCTGCACTACCATGTTATGTGCTAGAACACCGTGAATAACAAAACCATCGTGGTGAACGATTGGAAGGTTATAGCCTGTCCTTCATGTGCAGACAGCAGCAACGCCAAGGCTGCCAAAGTGCCGGAGAAATCCCTCACCAGCCCGTTCGGCCGAAATTACAACAACAACACCTACGCCGTCCGTTGATGCTGCTCTCAGGGACATTCGCGGGGCATTGGACGACATTCGCAACGCTCAACTGGAATCCCTCAAGACCTAGAACATCGTGTCGGAGAGGATTTCCAAAATTGAGCAGCGTCTGGCCCCGCTGGAGAAGCGACTCAAGGCTCTCGATGAGCTGCCTGCACTCAAAACTCGCATACACAATGCTGAGTCTACCATCAATGAGCTGCAAGCACAAATTGAAGATCTGTCATCGAGGAGCCCGATGATGCAGCAGGACAGCGGCAGCACTGTGCCCAACTCTGTGGAGATCAGCAGCCCGCGCAGTGAACTGGCCGAGGTCAAAAGGCACCAGGAGCAAACCTCGAACTGTGCTGTCATTATCATGAGCTTACACTACACCCGTGAAACCACGCTGCATCTCCTCGCCTTCTCAGTAGTAAACGCACTTGACCCCACGGTCCTTAGAAGAGACGTAGCATCCGTCAGGACCATGGGGAGGCTTGATGCTACAAACTGCTCCGCCGAGGGTAACGGCAGACTGACACCACTTGCTTTTACCCTATCATCAAGGGCGCTTGCTCGCTCGAGCGTGATTGCCAAAGTTCGGAAGCGCAAGCTACACACCAGCGAATTAGACGCCACCCTGCTGGACGAAAGTTCTGAAAGGGCTCATAAATATCAACGAGCTGCTCCCTTCTGACGTCCGTCTACAAGCTGCTCACAAGGGCTAGGCTGGAGGCCAAGAAGAGGCAAGGCTGCCGAACTTTCGTCAGGGAAGGGAGTCTATACATGCGCTCTAATGACGACAGCGAACGTGCTACAGCTATCAACTCCGACGCCGAGCTATCTTTTTTAGCCCGGTTTCCGCCCGCTGCCAACGTCGATCAAAACTGAGGCTACAGCACACACACACATCGTACCACCACGCCCACCATCGAGCTCATCCGCCACGTCTTCATCTGATTCTAAGGTATCTCTGTCGGAAAGTCTACGAATCAGTCATTTTAATGCGAACTCGCTCACGGGTCACATTGAGATGATCAGACTCTTCTTATCCACTCGCTCTCCATTTCACGTAATAGCTGTCACTGAGACCTCGTTAAGCGACAAGGTAGCGCTATCCTTTCTCTGGACGACTACCTACTATACAGACGAGACACAAACAGAAACGGAGAAGGTGTGGCCCTCTACATTCACAAATCTCTCACAGCTAGTGTTATCTCATCATCTGAGGGTGAATGATCAGGTAAGTCAGGCAAGCCCGAATATCTCTTCTGTGAGGTATCGGCTAAGGGAGTCTCTTCTATCTTCGTGGGGGTTGCCTCATCAAGGCCTTCATTAAGGAAAACTCTCTATTATTGGTTCCCTATGGTGCCATGCACCATAAACAGGGTTCTGACACCTGGCTTGACCTGTGTCTGATCGACGAGCAGGATAGCCTGCTGCTATACTGGAAGACGGACTCACCGTTCACCAACAGATATGACCTTATCACGGCCACTCTCGACGTACAGATTCCACGATACGTACCTAATACATACTTTTACAGAAACTTTAAAGGAATCAGCGCCGAGAAGATAAGGGACTTTCTTAGCGCATGTGACTGGTCATCCCTCACCACTTCATCACTCGATGATTGCTTATCCTTACTTAACACTAACCTTTCTAATGCCATCAACCATCTCGCCCCATTACGGACTGTGACATGAAAAAGACGACGTCACTCGTGGTTCACCACGGCTCTTCGTGACCTTGTATCCGAGAGAGATAGACTTTACAGGCGTTTCAGGAACTCCAGGCTTGATTCAGATCTTCACATATATCGACAAGCTAGAGACAATGCTCACAAATAAGTCGAGAAAGCCAGGATGAATTACTATTATTCACGCCTGTCAACCATGACTGATGTTGCCGAGATCTGGAGACTGCTGGTGAAACTTGGAATTTCTGCCACCAAGGCCCCTTTACCATCTCGCTATAGCACAGATGAACTCAACAAGCATTTCAGCTCGATCTCCAAAGATTCGTTAGCTCCTGCTGTTGAGGATTATCTTCACAACCTGGAAAGTCTTGACCTCCCGGAATAATTCGTATTCAACACCATAACGGAATCGGATGTGTTGGCTGCAGTATCGCACTTCGACACTTAGCCATGGGAAGCGACGGAATCCCTCAGGCTGTAATTTCAGACTCTTAATAGACAACTTCCAAACAAGCCTCCGCACTGGCCACAGCACTCAGTCTGTCCTAATTAAGCTAACTGATGATCTCAGGGTCGGGATAAACAAATAGAAAGTAACACTTCTCCTCCTCTTTGTCTTCAGCAAGGCGTTTGACACTGTGTGTCACGTCCGCCTTCTGAGAAAGCTATCTACCTTCGGCTTCTCTAAGAAGGTCATCTGCTGGTTTGCCTCCTATTTTACTAGGAGAGAGCAGGCTGTCGTTGGTGACAATAACGAGCGCTCCTCTCCGCAGCGTCTTAACATCGGCGTTCCGTAGGGCTCCATATTAGGTCCCTTGCTGTTCGCATTGTACATCAACGACATCGGTTTATGCCTTGACTCCGATGTTTCCCATCTTATGTATGCGGATGACTTGCAAATTTACAGCTAATGAGACCTCGATGAGCTCGACTCTTTATCAAACCAGATGAGTGCTAATGCCGAGAGGATAATGAGCTGGGCTGCGCAAAATAGGCTTAAACTCAATGTTAGTAAAACCAAAACAATTGTCCTGGGCTCCCCTTACTACATAAATTTACTTCCCCTAACAGCTAACACTTTCATTGATATTGGGGGTGTCCAGGTCAGCTTTGAATCCTCTGTGCGTAATCTGGGATTGGTACTTGACTCTAAACTCACATGGAAAGAGCACGTTACACAAGTGTGTAAGCGTGCTCACTCCCTAATGCACAGGCTCTACTTTTTTAGAAAGAGTACCAATCTCAGGTTGCGCAATCACCTTATGCAAGCACTCCTATTTCCAATCATCGACTACTGTTCTCTTATATACTGTGACCTGACGCAGGAACTCGACTTAAAACTACAGAGACTCGTGAATACAGGGATTCGGTACATCTATGGTGTGAAGAGGGATGAGCACATCTCCCCGTACAGGCGGGAGCTGCAGTAGTTAACCACTGCGGGACGCAGGAAGTACTTCACAGCTTGTTTCCTACGTAAAATGTTTAATTCGGTCGTACCATCATACGTACTGGCCTTTTTTGACTTCCGCGTCACACTCCGGCCTGTGAGGGGCGAGGTGACATCTCTGGAAATGACTGCTTTCGCGACAGAGATGCTGAGGAACTCATTCCATATCAGCGCCTCATACCTATGGGATAATCTGCCTTCACACATCAGAAACACCTCATCAACTGTCACTTTAAAAAAACTCCCTAAAGACCACTTCTTCGAACTGGAAAACACATAAAATGTACACAGTCCACGCACACGCACACACACATACACACAAACCACTTTATCGCTAATTTCCATTTTCACCATCGCCTCATTCTTTCACTACACATATTTCTCAATGCCTCAATATGCTATCAACTTTATTGTTTACTCTTTACTTTGTAACTCTGTATACGTCACATCGTACAACACATTGTACGAAAAATAAATTTAATCTAATCTAATCTCTCTCTCTCTCTCTCTCTCTCTCTCTCTCTCTCTCTCTCTCTCTCTCTCTCTCTCTCTCTCTCTCTCTCTCTCTCTATCTATCTATCTCTCGATTGCTCTCGCTCCCCCTCTCGATTGTCCCGCCGAGCTACCGCGGTGTGCTCACAGATGCGCGGCCAAGATGCGCACTCGTCAGTCCGCCTCGTGTCGCGCACCACGCCCATCCATAATTCGCTTCCTCGTATCGCGAGGCCACTCCTACTGTATACAGGAGCAAAGGATATGATCTGACTGCCCTATCAGACGACGAAAAATCCCGCCTGGCCTAACAGTGCCGGTTGGTGACCAGATAGAGCGATGTTGAGTCGGAGGGGGGGGGGAGGGCTGCTCAGGCCACGGATGTTGGGGTTGGCTTCTCCGTGGTGGATGGCTTCTGAGGGGCGGACTGGCCCAGGATGCGAGGCGGGGCTTGGTTCACACACTAACACAGCCGTAAAACATTTAAATGATAATGGAAAGGAATAAGATACAGGAAACGGTTACAAAAGTTCTAGCAACAAAGGAGCTCCCCAGCTTAAGCCAAGTCCTTACGGACGGTATTTTGAAAGACCGGGAGGCTATCGTCAAGACGACAATTACCAGTGAAGGTTTCCAGGAGAGTCCGGTGCCTCTTCGAGAAGAGAAAATAGTAAGAGAAAGAAAAAAACAATCACGCAAATAGAAAACTAGCCTCGGGGGGGGGGGGGGGGGGGAAGGGGGGGAGGGGGGGGGGGGGGCCCCGGGAAGGGCCGCGGGGAGGATGCTCCTGGAAAGTCTCAGGTTAGGATCCCCGCGGGCGCATCCAAAAGAGGTCGATTGGAGACGCTCCTCGGCGTGGTGGGTAACGTAAAGTCGAAGAGGCTAGCGGGTAGGGACGCGGATGGCATTCGAGCAAGAAGGTGTGCAGTCGCTGTCCCTACCTGCGAGGTAAACAGAGCAATTAAAGACTAGCTCAACTCGCAACTGAGCGACAAATGGACCAACGCCAATAAGCTAAGATAGGCTATTGCTCTGGTGGGCAGCAACCCACCTGAGGAGTGGCTGTAGACCATTAGGGGTCTAAGCAGGAATAGGTTGAGGCTGGCCGTCGGCTAGCTGACGGGACATTGGAATACCACCTGTGGAAAGCCGGGAGCTGCAAGTGGTGCGAGCACGAAACGGAGACCAACTCCTACCTGCTGTGTAAATGCCCAGCTTTCGCAAGAATTTTTTTTTTTTTTTTTTTTTTTAATGGCATTTCAAACTCAAAAGTTCATCGCCTCATCTACGCAAGCCTTCCATGTATCTCTATTTTGTGCCAACCCCATCCATTGCACACCCTCCCTCCCGATTTCAGTTAAGTCCGTTTTTACGTTGTTCCCCCACCTGCGCCTAGGTGTGCTTGGCTTTCCTTTCATCAGCAGAACCTTATTTTCGAACACCCTAAAACGGTTTTCTTCCGCTTTATTTAGCGACCAGGTTTCGCACAAAATTACCGGCATTATTATTATTATAGTCCTATATATCCTTACTTTTACATTTCTAGACAGCAGTTTTGATTTCAGTAATCTATTCACGGCGTAGAAGCAGGCATTACCCGAATGAAGTCTCTTGTTAATCTCGGCTTTAATTTCGTTTCGATCATTTATGGATGTGCCCAAATATCTGAATTCGCTAACCTTTTCCAAAGTATAATTTCCGACTCTAAGATCACCTTCACCTTCGCAAATGCCCAGTTTGTCCATGATCATATATTTCGTTTTCGATTCGCTCACCTTTAGCCCCGTGTCCTCAGCCGCATTTATGAGAATTTCCGCATTTCTCGCTACCGCTGCACCGTTACCCCCCAGTATGTCCAAGTCATCCGCATATCCCAGAATTTGTGTTTTTCCGTTAAGGGTTGCACCTAGCCCGCTAGTCTGCATTATTCTAACAACATACTCTAGCGTTAAGTTAAAGAGTACCGTAGAAAGACCGTCACCTTGTTTCAAACCGTCGCGTATCATGGAATGATTCGGATACGTTACCGCCTACTCGGACCTTTCCCGTGCTTCCGTTCAGACAAATTTGAATTCATAAATAAAGCAGGAACAAAGGTGAGAGGTCAACCCATATAAAATACTAAATAAATTTTATTTAGTATTTTATATGGGTTGACTCTCTCACTTTTGTTCCTGCTTTATTTATTTGTCAATATGGAGAGCAAAAAACATAATTATATTTGAATTAATTTCACGAGTTTTTTTTGGTACTCCGAGGAGCACAAGGATTTGATACATTTTGCTTCGTTTGATAGAGTCGTACGCTTTTTTAAAGTCTATAAATAGTTGGTGTATTGTTTCGCAATGTTCTCATTTTTTCTCTAACAGCTGTGTTATAATAAACATTTGATCGCTCGTCGACCTGTTACACCGGAATCCACACTGATACTCTCCTATTATATCTTCCGCGAAGGGCGTGAGTCTGGCCTGTATTACGTTTGATAGAACTTTGTAGCAGGTAGCTAAAAGTGAGATTCCCCGGTAGTTATTACAATCTGTCTTATCTCCCTTTTTGAAAATCGGTATGATGATGGATTCTTTCCAGTTTTCCGGTATCGTTTCATTTTTCCAAATAGCACATACTAGTTCAAAATTTCTGAATGTAAGCGCGGAGCCCCCATATTTAAGTAGTTCAGCTGGTATAGAATCGTTTCCCGCGGCCTTATTGTTTTTTAGTTTTTTGATCGCTGCTTCTACTTCTTTGTAGGTCGGTTCTTCCATATGGAGTTCAGCAGTGAGGATTTCATGTCCCGTTTCCTCGCAGTTGTCATGTACGTTTAGTAACTTATCAAAATATCCTTTCCACAGGTTTAGCAGTTCATTTTCGCTTGAAACGAGATTCCCGCCCTCATCTTTCATTAATTGCGATCTACTCTGGAAACCCTTCCTAACAGCGTTGATTCCTTTGTACATCTCGCTCTTTTGGTACTCGCGCTTTTTGTTTCTGTAAATCACACCCACTTGCTTTCTTATTTCGTGGTACTCTTCTACGGCCCTATCGTTTCCATTGTGAGCGCTGTCTACTTTAGCCTTCTTGCGCCTTTCAAACCAGAGTTCGCACTCTTCGTCAAACCATGGTTTGCTCTTTGGCTTTTTCTTTTTACCTAGCACTTTGTTCGCGGCCTCTTTTACCGTTCTTTCGATAGCCCCCCATAGACTGTTTGGGTCGTCATCTACCTCCGTCGGTGTATCTGTGTTCTTGAGAACCTGAAATCGGTTACTTATTTCTACTTGACGCTGAATTCGCTCTACTCCGTTTCGTAGCTTTTCAATGTCGAAGGTTTCTACTTTGTTCGCCCGTTTACTATTTTGCCCGGCTACTAATTTGGCTCTTAATTTGGCCACTGCTAGAAAATGATCCGAGTCACAATCCACCCCCCTATAGGTTCTTACATCAAGTACATTTGTGTGGCGCCTCTTATCGATAAGGAAGTGCTCGATTTGATTTTGTGTGGCTCCATCCGGCGATGTCCACGTTGCTTTGTGTATATCCTTGTGCTTAAAGCACGTAGTTTTTAAGATCTTTTGCCGCCGCGAAATGTATCACTCTAATACCGTTATCGTTGCTGATTTCGTGCAGACTTTCCTTGCCTATAGTGGGCCTAAACATTTCCTCTTTCCCTATTTTAGCGTTGAAATCCCCCACTACTATTTTGGTGTCGTAAGACGCGAATTGGTCGATTAATTGTTCTAAAGCTTCGTAATAAAGATCCTTTACCTCTTCCTCTTTGTCCTCCGTAGGACAATGTACGTTAATAACCACGTAATTGCACCACGCTCCTTGGATGATGATATACGAGAGTCTGTCGTTCACGAATCTGAAACTTTTAACAGCGTATATAATTCTTTTGCTAACCAGAAATCCGGTACCTAAGGAGTGTCCGCTCGCCCCCCCGAATATAAAGGTGAAGTTATTTTTTGCTAAAATTGAGTTATCTTTTGTCTCGATGTACTAGAGGAGAGGATTTTTACTCTGGTTTTCTGATTGGCCCTTCCTGCAACGTCACATGCATTAAAAGCTCCAAATAAGGCAAGAAGCTGCATCTAGGCCTCCTAATTGGCCAAACACCCACCCCGCCAAGGAGACGAAAAATCGGAGATCGCCTCTGCTACGAGAGCATAAAAGAGCCCAGCAACAGGTCCTCACATTCTCATTCCGCTTCAAAAATCATAGCTACGCGCAAGCTCTGCCCGTATTCAGTCTGGTATAGCATCTCTGGACTTATATTAAATATTTTCTACGGTTCAAACACTTAGTAGCATATGTTTATCGGGAGGCTGGGGTGGCATATTAGTTTAATTTAGCTTTGTTTAAGGGTAAGCTTAACTTGTTTGTGTCGGTTTAACCATAATCCCTCTAAAAAATTAAAGTTCTCAATCATGAAATTTCAAAAGTTTTAGATTCTAATTTTTTTATACTTATGTTGTTGTTTAAACATTCTTTTTATTTCAATAATATGCCTGAATAATTAATTATGCCGATTAATAATCGGCCGGTGTCTTCACGTCTTGCCTTCATCGGCCGGATCAAAATAGGACCTGAAAATCCACCCTGCTACGTCCTCGTCGTGGATCCTGGACATCAAGTTTTATAATGATGACAAAACTCAGGAAATGGTACGCTAAATGATTAAAATCTTTTCTTCTATTTTAAATTTACTACTTCGTTTAAAGTGCAACATTTTACACGCTTTCATGATCCGGAGTCGAAAAAGTGGGTGCTGTTTGAAAAAAAATAATTTGACCTTGAAATGACCTTGTAGGACTGGCTCAAATTCGAGGTCACAATTCTCCCCCCCCCCTCCCTATACAACAACTATGGTCTCTACCACTTTTTTTTAATTTGGCGTTGCTAGAGGAATTACGTAGGCGGGGTTTCATTCTGGCTGCAGGACATTGAGATGACCTTCAGTGCCGCAACCGAACATACCATTCTGAACGTAAAATTTACCGCTCTTTCCATTCCCGCAATAAAAGAATGGGGTTCCTATTTAAAAAACCAAAGTTGACCTTCAAATGACCTTGAAAAACGCGCTCAAGGTCAAATCCAAGGTCACCATCGGGTTGCCCCTTCGATATCCT
>QLSS01000449.1:19420-50094 GCA_024372645.1 Trichomalopsis sarcophagae
TATATATATATATATATATATATATATATATATATATATAATATACATGTATTAAAAAATAAAAGTTTTAGGTCACAAGGGTTGTACGGTTCAAAGGTTCCCTTACAAAAGAACACTACAGAAAAAATCTGTAGAAGACTCTACAGAGATCTCTTCAGGGAACTTTTTTCGTGAATGGATTTGGGGTTATAAGTAGGGTTTTTGTGTTCAACGATTTTGGGGTTTTATTGTTCAACGTTTTTGGGGATCGAGAGCTTTGAGGTTTAAGGGTTTTGGGATTAATAGTTTTAGGGGTTTAACGGCGTTAGAGTTCAACGGTTTTGGGGTACAAGAAGAGTTGTGGGGTGCAACGGTTTTGGGGTACAACGAGAGTTGTGGGATTCAAGAATTTTGGGGTTCAATGGTTTGGAGGTTCAAGAGTTGTGGGATTCAAGGGTTTTGGGGTACAACGGATTTGGGGTACAACGGATTTGGAGTACAACGGATTTGAGGTTCAACGGATTTGGAGTTCAAGAGTTTTGGTGTTCAAGGGTTTTCGGGTTCAACAGTTTTGGGGTTCAACAAGGGTTGTGGGGTACAAGGGTTTTGTTTCTAAAGGTTATGGGGTTATTGGGTTTATGCGTCTTCTGATTTTTCGGTTTAATTTTCTTCGTATTAAGTGTTTTATGATGATTATAATGGAAATACTTGTTGCGTATAATGTGTAATAAGCGTTGAATAGGGTTGGGGTGCATGGTGTTTGGATTTGGCTTAGGTAACAGTAATTTCCGCACCTGTATCATATATTATATGGTATCCTTATCATTTTAAAAAAAGAATCATTCCGATCGAGTGAAAATTGCGTTGTCAGGCGATTTTTGTCCAAAAATGTTTTTTTTCTGCCCACTGTGCGCCTGCGCCGACGCCGCGCACCCACGCACCAGGTCCTTAACGAGGTGCGCATGGACGACCGCACGCCATCGCAGCTGCTTCGGTACATGAGGCGCCTCGCGCACAACGCCATCTCGGACGAGGCGCTGAGAGTCAAATGGCTGGACCTCCTGCCATCCAACACCAGCCGTTTGTGCCGAGTCCTGCTAGCCTCTTCTCACGACGAGCTTGCTCACCTGGCCGACCTCGCCATGGCGCCGGAGCCGCCTGTCCACGCCGTCGCAGCACGCTCGTCAACGCCATCCTCGAGCGGGGTCTCTTCTGGCACGACATCGCCCCAGACAGAATGCGACATGGCCTCGCTGCAGGCCACGTTGGCGCAGCTCCTGTCCACCTCTCAGAAGCAGGGCAAGCTCCTCCAAGCCTTAGTCAACGCGGCAAGCAACAGCGGTCCCAGCAACAGGAATGGACCTCCGGCAGCAGCGCGGCCACGCCGGCTCCACGGCGAGCGCCTCGAGGCGGCACGCGCAGAGTTTTGTACGCTCTTGGAGCTCGGCATCGTTCGATTGTCGGACAGCTCATGGGCGAGCCTGCTTCAGCTGTTCCAAAAAGCCGACGGCTCGTACCCATCACAGGCGACTACCGCCAGTTCAACAGCGGTACCGTCCCGAACAGATACCCGCTTCCGATCATAGAAGACCTCTTGCTGGAACTCCAGGGCGACACCTTTTCGGTCATAGACTTTAAGAAGGCCTTCTATCAAGTACCGATCGCTCCAGAAGACGCCCACAAGACCGTAATAATAACGTCGTTCGGACTGTTTGAGTTCACTCGATCATCAATGGGGCTTCGCAACGCTGCTCAATCGTTGCAGCGCGCTATGGACCATCTTCTGCGTGACCTGCCGTTCGCGCGGGCCTATCTGGACGACTTAGTCGTAGCCTCCTGGAGCAGGAAACAGCATCTTGAGCATCTCAACGCGCTCTTCGTAACACTCCGCAAGGGTCGCATCAAGATAAACCCGGAGAAGTGCACACTGGCCAAGGACGAAGTGGTCTACCTTGGGTACCGGGTTACAAAGGATGGCAGTAGTCCTCCGGCGGGCAAGATTGAGGCCATTCAAGCCTTCCCCCGTCCGGCTGACACGTCGCAGCTTCGCCGCTTCCTGGGTTTGGTGAAACACTACAGGCGTTGCATCCCTGGAGCTGAACGCCTCTTAGCGCCTCTCAACGATCTTTTGAAGCTCTTACCACAGCGTACACAACCCGCGCCTCTCGCCTGGACGAACGAGGCTCAAGTTGCTTTCGAGAATGCGAAGCAAGCGCTCGCGGACGCAGTCACCTGCGTCCCGTGCCAGCACGCCAAGGTCCATCGGCATAATCGAGCGGCCTTGGGAGACTTCGCAGCACCGGATGCGCGTTTCGGCCATCTGCACCTGGACATCATCAAACTCCCGCCGTGCTCGGGCCTACAGTACTGTCTAACCATTATCGACAGGTTCTCCAGGAGGCCGCACGCCATTCCTCTCCCGGGCCAGCAGGCAGACACGGTTACGCGAGCCTTCTTTGACCACTGGATCAGCTCGTTCGGGACTCCGCTCACCATCACCACGGCCAGGGTCCGCAGTTCGAGGCGCGCCTCTTCACCGCCCTCGCGAAGATCATCGGCGCAGATCGGGTGCACACAACATCTTACCAACCGCAAGCCAATAGGCTGGTGGAGAGGTTTCATCGCACCCTCAAGGCTGCCCTCATGTGCTGCGGACCGACACCGTGGCCGCAGGCCCTCCCAGCTGTACTGCTGGGCCTCAGAACTACCTTCAAAGAGGACCCGCAGACATCTCCGGCAGAGATGCTCTTCGGCACGCTGCGAGTCCCGGGCGACTTCTTTGTTACAGCAACCCACCCAGACGCCAACGAACCGGACTTCGTCGCCGAATTACGGGCACTCATCAGCAGGCTGCGTGCGGTCCCAGGGTCCCGACATCTGCCACCTCGCATGCCCTTCTTTCACGGCGACCTGCGCACCTGCACACACGTGTTCAGAAGGGTAGACTCAGTCTGCTCAACTCTCCAGCCGCCCTATACGAGCCCACACAGGGTGATCCGTCGCATTGATGAGCGGAGATACGTGATGGACATCAACGGCGAGGCCAAGACCTTGTCGTCTGGAGGCAGCCGACCAGCAACGTAGCAGCGCCTCACACCCGGCGAGGGCCCCACCACCACCAGCTCCATCAGCCGCGCCACCGGTGCTGGCAACCCCATCAGCCGCGCCATCGGCGCAGGCCCGACATGCAGCAACGTCCGAGGCAGGGCGACCTTCACCGGTCCTTTTAGCAGATTCCGACCCGGGGTCAAAGAAGACGGTACCGAGGTAAGAAGACCGAACCGTCATTAGCGTTATTTTTACACCGTAAATGTACCCCTGAGCCACCGCCTACCTGCTATATTGGCTACTTACAGATCCATTTGCGTCGTTATCAGTCGAGTAGGATACATTTTCCGGGATCTGCGTTTGGCAGGCTCCTTGAATAAAGTTTAACAATCAATTCTAGTATTTTGTGATCGTTATTATATTCAACATTTACATCACTCACTCACATGAGCGTAATGTATGTACATTAAACATTTCTTTTGTTTTAAAAAATTATATTTCTAGAAAAATGCGTTAAACTGTTTGAATTGTCGAGCGGGAAGCCCCTTAGGCGTGGATTCCCGCTTGTTCGTGTTTTTGTACTTCGAATAGGAAAGAAGTAGGGGAGAAAATAAAGAAGTCGATTTGAGCGAAAACGAGAGTGTTTTAATACGCTCAAAGAGAGAGGGGAAAGCCGTCCGGCATAAAACCCCTCTCGAAGATATTACAAGCTGCGGAACAGAAAAGTGTGGACTGTGTGTATGTGTGTGTGTGTATTGTGGACTCGATCGACTCTCAAAGAGATTCGTGTCAGCGGCGCAGTTCTGCTGACTCAAGTCGGTAGCGCAGTTCTACCGACTTGCACGAGTCGACGCGCGCGTAACCACGTACGCGGAACCGGTCGCGAGACAAGCACGGCGTAAGCTGAGATAGAGAGAAAGAGAGATAGAGAATGAGAGACACCAAAAAACCGAGATATCCAGAGAGAGGGAGAGAGAGAGAGAGAGAGAGAGAGAGAGAGAGAGAGAAAGAGAGAGAGGGATAGATAGATAGATAGATAGGTCTTTATTTGCTAAAGCAAAAAATAATACAATAAAGATCACAAAGACTGTATCGCATACAGTCTAACAAATATATAAAAATTATTGTCACATAAAATCACATAAGATCACATTTCGTCATATTTAATTATCACATTAAACTTTTCCAATATTACGCAGTACACTTAAGGTTTGGTCAAAGACCTATCTGTATTGCACGTTTGAAATCTAAAAAATATACGTAATACTGGAAGAATTTTTACGGCCTCGGGCCGAGTCTGACTAGATAAAACTAGATTAATATGAAAAAATGCAGCGCCAGAGGGCTCAGAGTTGTCAAGATTCAGTTGTCAGCAGGTGTTGCCGTAATGCCTCCTTGAAGGAGGCGAGTGATGGCTGGTTTCGCAGAACAGAAGGGAGAGAGTTCCAGAACCGAGCACTCTGGACCTGGAAGGCCCTAGCCCCGGTTTCAGTACTCACGGTAGGGATGCTCAGTTCCGGGGGAACTCCCCTACTGGAGGGTCTCGGCTTATGTTTATTGAACAATGAGGCCAGATACGAAGGCTCACCGATCCGGGTTATTCTGTATAATAGAATGGCCTCAAAGTAGAGACTTCTGGAATCAATGCAAAGCCATTCTAGACGCCTCCGGTAGGGACTGATGTGTTCATCCCTCCTAACCCCGAAGATGAATCTCACACACGAATTGCTCAGTCTCTGTATCTGTATTCGTTGTTCGTTAGACGAGTCCAGGATAGTCACAGCACAGTAGTCGATGTGTGGTTGTATAAGTGTCTCAACTAGCCTTCTGCGGAGAGTCTCAGTGGTGCAGCCTCTGATAAACCGCAGGCTATATAGGGCTTTACTTACTTTTTTCGTGATAGCATCCACCTGCGGTCTCCAAGTAAGTTTGCTATTTAGTACAACACCGAGACTCACGACCGTCTCACTGGAGAAAGAGAGAGAGAGAGAGAGAGAGAGAGAGAGAGAGAGAGAGAGAGAGAGAGAGAGAGAGATTAGCGGAAGCACCAGCATCACAACACTAGGCGGACGTTTTGCACGAGCAATTCGCAAGGTCTAATTGATCTTTCGCTTAGCGGAGACATTGGCGTCTTATCAGGTACTGACTCGGCGCTCGTCCGATCGCGCGCGACACGAAGCCAGCGGCGCTGTCGGCGAGCGCAGCAAGTCGCGAAGTCGCTTACTCAACTCAAGCACGGAAGTTGGCGCCACGGGTTCTACATCGACCTCGTGGAGTTCGCTCGACGCCGTTTTCAAGGGGGAACTTTCCTCCTCGGGTCTCGACGGAACACTGTTGAAAATTTATAGAATTACTGTAAACATAAAAACCTCCAATATTGAGACAGAATAAAAACCACCGTTACAATGACACGTTTCATTTGGTTTTTTGTGAACAAATAATAAAATACATAAAATTTTCTTTTTATGTATTAGAACGCGATACAAACACCATGAGTACAATGAGACGGGCATCGCAAGTAACGTAGTAAGTATCTTGAGAGTTGTTCCAAATTGTTCATTATATATTTTAATTTTCAGTTAAATAAGCCCTTAAAAAATAAAATAATTTTTTGCTTCGCAATGATTAAATATAAACAACTTGACTTTGTTTAATTACATCAAACTCGCCTAACCTTTTACTTTTTTAAAAGTTAATTTTTTTAGATTACGCTGTATGATGAATTCGCCTGCCGTGATTACAGCAAGCTGATTTTTCCGGAAAATCAGTCGATGCAGCCGTGAAATTTCACAAATGGCGCAACAGCTGAGTATCCAACGAAGTGTTCTTTTCAGATACGTAAAAACCATGCGGTTAAAGCGCCGTCGCCACTGCACATTGCAAACTTTCGAAATACCCGTATGTTGGCCGGTCAATCTTAAGAAATTCATCACATGTATAATAATAGCACGAAACTGATTTTCACTATAGTTTTCCATTATGAGGGATGGGGAAAAAATAATACGGGGAAAAAATTTGAGACGACAGTACTAGCTTCAACACTTTCTACGCACGCTGCTTTTACCTTTATACCCCACGCGTAGAAAAAGCGGTTAGGGATGAGCGTAGCGCTCGGAAAACGCACTTCTCAGGTCAAAACACCTGCGCGCTCTTGGGTTATACTACGGATCATGCTATTGTAGGGGGACCGGGTGGGACAGCACTGTGTAGCATCTGGAGGGTCTCACACTTATAGCGGCGTGTTTACTACGATTTAAAAGGCAATTAGGAAAGTACCTGGCTTTCTCGCTACTTTTTTTTACTACGCGCGCCGGAATGACGCCGCTTCTTTACAGCCCTTTTTTTCTATAGCTCTCTCTCTCTCTCTATATATATATATATATATATATATATATATATATATATATATATATATATATATATAATATCACGAAACCCTATATAATATCACGGAAATCGACGTTTACAAGGTATACACACACTATTTAGCTACGGCGGTCACTGATACTGCCACTTCGGGGCGCGATTTTTTTTTTTATTTAAAGGTTATTAGGGAAGACCCTGGCTTTTTTCGGCTACGTCTTGACTTACGCGAGGGTAGCGTCAATATTTTTAAAAACCCTTTTTTTTTCTCATAAAGGTGCTACGCGCGAACATGCGGGGATAAAAGGAGTTCTGCAGAGTTTTTTTTTTACAGAGTTAAAAAATAGCCCGAAAGTGTCGTACTAGACGTTTACACCGGCGATGCTGCAACTCCCTGCGTGGGTCAGCCTTGTGCGGCATATGCTACATACAAATGTCACCCGGGTTTTAAGAAGGTGTACCATCAACCGCGTTGGAGATGCCCGCCAAATTTTCAGACCCCGTTTTTTTCTTAGGATACTGCAGAGAAACACGCGATTATAAAAGCCATTCGCCGGCTGAGTTTTCCTACAGTCCCAAAATTTTCTTTACTGGGTTAAGACGTTCGCGCTTCTTTCAAGGTGGATTTTCTTGACAACGTTCTGGATGACCAAGTGTTCGAGGAGCTGAATTCCGAGGAAATCAACACGATAGTGCTCAGAATGGCGAGTGAAATGGAGTGTGAAAATTACAGTGAAAATCCAATTGAAGAGTGCGCATTAAATAATAATATATAGTTGTTTAATAATAGTGCGACAGACACGGGAGCATATGAAAATGCCATAGAGGCACATGCCTGGCCTTTAAATGAGTTCGCGGATACGGATAGTGAAGCGTGCCCCATAAGTCCAGAAGGAATGCAAACTCTTCTGGACGATATAGACAAGTCGCTTGACAGCAATAGCAGACCTCCGAATAACTCTGCATGCAGTATCAAGGCAATGGACCCTGATTGTGCCAGCAGCAGCAGCAACAGCAGCATGGACACCGAGAACGACAGATTGACAGAGCTTCCGCTCATAGAATACGACCCGCATATTTTCGAATTAATACAGGCAGATGATCGACGCGAAGCGCGAGAAACGCCTCAAGCGCGCACGGACATTTGATATCGCAAGTGATTGTTTTAGTGAGCCGTTTGTAAGATTAGGCTTAGTGAACGAGCTGATTAAAACCGTGAACAGATGCGTTAAAAAAATTAACGCTGCAACTACATGCACAAATATCGATAGGCAAAATCGATTTTTCTTTTGCGACGCCTCGCAAAATATTAGAAGAAAACGCTGCCATCATTAATCCGCCATTGATGCAGCTATCGTCCAATGAGTTCATAAGCGCCGTACGAGTGGTGTCGGACGGATGTGTGTCACGGGCCCGTGAACCACCCCGACAAGATAGGATACCGACAGACTCATGTCCGATCTGTGCATGCTTGAAGTGTGTTGCAAACATTAGTAAGTACTTTTTTTTATTAGTAGCTAAATTCATCGCATGCTTCGCGCGCTCAATTTTTTAATGTTAGAAATTAAAATTCGTAATTTGTTTCTCAATTAATGAATTCGGTTTATTAACAGCTTCAAGACATGCAGTCATTTTAACAAATAAATTAAAATAAATGTACTAAATGTACTGAACTAATCGCGTAAAATAGTATCCTGCTACACAACATTTTTATGCCGCTGTTTAAATTTATTTTTGAATTAAAAAACTATACATTTTCAGCTGTGAAAAATTCGCCGGGGAATGGTTTAAGGAAGCCGCGAGAAAAAACGTGACACATCTGGCTTGGCGTCGAAAAAACGCCGTTAGACAAAGATGTCAAGGATGCATTGACCTTCGACAGCCATCTTTGCAGCGTGCCGTACGGGGATCCAGTTTTTTTTCAACTTCATCAGCCCGGAGCACATGAAAACTATTTTAACTCCTGCTAATCAAGACCAATTGACGAACAGAATATATGCTTTTCCCCCAATGTAACATTAAACGGACTAAATAAAATAACTTTCATATTTTTATATAATTGTAATATTAATAATATTAATAAATTAACTTTTATATAAACAATCCGTTCTTATAAGAGTCCCCACAAATATTTCTTACGTAGAACAAAATTTAAGGCATGTCATAATGGTCACACACACTATCACTTACAGGTGATACGTACTCTATAAGAGACTACTCATGTAGAGTAACACATACACATCTCTATCAGAGAGAAGAAAATACCGCACACAGCGTACACACCTGGAGGAGAAAAACACCTTCAGACATTTCCCCTCTTACGCTATAACAAACTAGCCTCCCCCTATGCAGCCAAAAGTCGAAGGGTAGGGGAGCGCTCCCCTATACATCATCCCTCCAACGCTATAACAGGCTGGACCCGGTCTCTCCACAGGGAGCTTCTAACTACTCGCGATCACTGCTGTACGGCTTCAGGCGAGTTTGTTAAAAAATTTAATTTTGCACGTCATGCGTTTGGCTTTCGGTAGCCGTCGGGCAAGTGTTATAAAAATTTCTGCTGCCCAGTGAATCTTCATACAGGGCTACGCACTAGAATTCAGTCTATTCCGGCGGCAACAGCAGCGGTAATACGTGTACGCAAATGCCATACTATATCTCGCTTATACGACGAGAAGTCCTAGTAATTTTTTTCATGCAAAATACGCTACCGTAACAGCTCGCGTCTTTATTAAAACTGTTAACTTTTTCGTAACAATTACAGTCGCATGCTGGAATTTCGCGCCGGTTCCTAGAATTAGAAAAATTGAAAAAATTTCATTGTTTTGCGATTAAACGCACATGGCAAACACCAAAAGCCGGAAATTTGAAAAAATCATTAGGAATAACAACTGGCTATATGCGAAACGTCGGCCGGTTATTAATAGGATGCCCTGTAAAAGTCATAATGGATGCATAATTCAAATATATCGTGAGCAAATATGTGGATGTATATGCGTGTGTGTGTGTGCGCGCGCGTCATATACGCGCCATATACGCCAGTAGCTCTGCTTTTACTTAGTGGATTT
Source organism: Trichomalopsis sarcophagae (assembly GCA_024372645.1). NCBI lineage: Eukaryota > Metazoa > Arthropoda > Insecta > Hymenoptera > Pteromalidae > Trichomalopsis > Trichomalopsis sarcophagae. The sequence continues at coordinate 28,876 of QLSS01000449.1, forward strand.
CTCCCGTGCAGTCCCCTTTTCTTTTGTTATGTCCTAAACTATTGAAAACTGTCGTCGGACAGTAACTCTACGGGTTATTTCGCTTTTATAAGCACGGACAAAGACAAAGCTTCAGAGAGCGAAGCTGAGCGCCGTCGGTGCTTGACTACCTTCGCGATCTATTTTGTAGAACGGCCTCCAGTAACCGCCGGAAAAATCCTTTAGAATTCGCACTGTCCCGTTGTACGCACCGATGTTAATTATATTCTCTCTGTAGCTAATTTTAAGAGAGGGTTGCACGGATGTTACTTTAATAGTGATGTAGTTATCGCGAATGTGGGGCTAATGGGGAATTCAGCTAATGAGAGAGAAAGAGAGAAATGCGCAATAGAGGCATGCAGCCTGGGTAATTAAATTCACTTACCTTTTCCTTTTTATTCTGCAATGACCTGCTCGCCTCCCAGCACGTCCTCTCAACAATTTTGAACTCGGCTTCCAAGCGGAGGATCTCGAATCGAATGGGGCGACAGGGATCAGGAGCTTTCAGTTAATAATTCACTCGCGTTTTAAAGTGATATAAAGTTATTCAATTGTCACAAAATTTGGTAACGCTCGCTTGCAACTGGCTAGATTTCCGTATTATTTGGTGATTAAAAATAACGAACCACAACGTAATAATGATAAATACACAATTGCAAATAAAGTGATGTAATAATCTGAATGTTCGAGTTGTCTCAATAACCGAAATGTTCTAATTTCTCACGCCGATGTTAATTTTTCTAAGTGTCTGCACCGATTCGAATTTTTCTACAGACTCATGGAAGCTTCTTCTGTGCATTTTGAGCCGAGTTGCGCGGTGTCCTCTTTCATAGCTCTTCGAGCTTCTAGCGCGCGTGACTTATGTGTCATTTGCCGATAGCGTTGCGTGCTTTGTGGCCTCTCTTCATTGCCCGTGCGTCGCTTTCGTGTATGCGCGGTCCATGATGTATAGTAGACTTCTTGTTTTTTTTACTCTGCTCTACTTGCATCCGCTGTATTCCCATCGTGGAATCGAGATGTGTGTGTATCGGTATGCTCCGCTTAGCTTTGAGTTTTTGCTGTAATCTTGCAATGTGTACGTGCATATCGGTGTGCTTCGCTTGGTCTTTTGCCTCTGCTGTAGAGTCGTAGTATGTGTGCGCGCATATTGGTGTTTCGTTTTATTATTATTTTGCGTGCATTTACTATTATTGATTTTCTTAATTGATTTTACTTTGATTTTAATTATCTTACGTTGTCGTTCCTTACTCTTATCCTGATAATCCAATTAATTCAATTAATTATTGAATTTGTTGAATTTATTGTAACTTATTGTATGCTACATTCTAGTAGGAAGGGTATTTATGGCATCATTATGGAAGAAGAAGAAAATCTACCTTAGAATTACAAAATTTCGTTTACTTTATTTCGAATATAATCGAGAAGGAAATCTTACCGCCCTGTGAGATGACAATGGTCTCGTACAGCAAGTTCTTCACTAGTAAATGGTTTCCGACATAAATGACAAGTTGATGATCTCCGAAAAGATATTTCCTCTAAATCTGTAAGTCTCATTGGTTTTGGATTCTTGTAGAGTACGTCAATTTTTCACCAATTGACTTTAATTCTTGAACAAACCATGCTGCAGCTGTCTCTTCTTCTTCATTTTTTCTTCTGTATGATCTATAGCCAGCAAAGCTATCATCAAAACTGCATTTTATGAAGTATCCTATGCTGTATGCTTCGTGCAGTTGGAAAGCATTCTCATTCTCAGTAGGCTTCAATAAACATTCATAATCCGCATAAATATATTTTTTTTTTTTTAAGAAAGAGGAATCTATATTATCAATAAATAATAATTTTTTATAAAAGAATAATAATTATTATGATATTATTAAAAGAAATGTCATTATTATTTTTTTTTTTCAATGAAATAACGTTGAACAGAGTGGATTAAAGAGAAAGGAAGAAAAATGTATACGATATTATTTTTATTTATTTACACCTTATTTTATTTTCATACATCATCACAAGAAAAAAATAATAAATTTTTTACATTATTTTACTTTATTTTGGTTTCTTTTCAATCTTGATACATCGATAGGGTCGATTATAATTTCCATGTCGATAATTCGCGGAACATTTCTTTGTTGTACCTGTTCCTGTTGTTGTGGCGGCTGCTGCTGCTGGGTCTCTTTTGGCGGGCAGGGTTGGACGAAGAGCTTCCTGGCCTAATTCCTTCATATAATTGCTGCATAGTGCCATTGCTGTGGAGGCAGCGATGGCACTAAAAAATGGAAAAAAAATTTTGAAAAAATTATTTTTTTATTTTTTAATTATGAAAAATCAAAATAATTATTTACTTACGTAAATTGATTGCCTCCATGGCCCAGGAGACATGCTCCAACATCATAAGCAATGTTGGAGCGTTGGCAATTAGCCAATGAATCCTATCTTGCATCGTTCTGATGCTATTTCTACTGCTACTGCTGCTGCTGCTGCGGCTTCCTGGAGTCCTCTTGAATGACATTCTACTGCACATTAAATTTTGAAACCGAAAATTGAACTAACTAACCGCAGCCTACGGTGGGCTATTTATTGCGAATATAGGAGCTTCCCTTTCCACGGCATTTTTTCTAAAGTCCTGTGATTGGTGTAAAAGTTTTCTCTCCTAATTTTTGAAAAACACATCTCCTCACATCTATTGAGGGTGAAAAGCCTTACGATTCGTGAAAAAATTTCCCTCACCAATTTTGAAAAACTAGTGTTCACCTCCTTTTAGTACACTCCCTTTTTTTTTGGAATCTCGACTGTGAGAATGCGAGATTATCCTCTTCTCACAAGAAAAGATCTTGGAGAAAATCTCACTCTGAATTTATTTAGGACTTCTAAGAAAATTGCTGTATATCGGTGCGAGAGGCATCTGTGCGTTCCCTACAAAACCCAATCAGACATATCTGCAAATGATTTTTAAACAGCAGTGCTGTCTCTGGGAAAGTGAAAGGGATAGTACCTGTGGGATTTGTATGTATAGTCGGCGGTCAATATTTTCTAGCTTCGCGTTTCTCAGTCAGAAAACACCTGTGAGCGGGTCGTGGTCCATATCTGCGTGAGGGTCGTATTGAAAATGTGATGTATAGTACCTATGCAATCTGTCCGCGCAGACGGGGGACTAACTTATCGCAGTCGAAAGGAAAAACACATGTCGCTGGAAGCTGTATACATATGCGTGGGATAGTTTGTATACATATCCCAGAATTATCTATGCGAAGTTTGTATAAGGAGCATTTCTCGCATACATTCCGTAAAGTAGAGGAAAACACCTGTGCGCGGGTCACCGTCTCTACCTGCGCGAAGGAGGAGGTGCATGAACCCACCACTAAATTATTTTCGGGACACGGAGAAGGGAAGATTGGGACTTATACATACTACGGTTACTGGCTCACTTTAAGAGGGGGAAGAATTCTCGGTCGCTAGGGGAAGAAAGGGAGGGATCGACAATCCCTCCATTTAAAATACACAGCTCGGATTCTGGCTCACACTGAGAGAGGAGGGGGTGAGCCAGAATCCGCATGAGCCAGTATGCCTATAGCCTATCTACTTATATAATTAAAATTTATAAATTAAATATATTTTAAAAAAATTACATTAAATTCTCATTTCAATCTCACTTTTATTATAATTATATAATGTATTTGCATATATTTTGGTTTCATTAATTTTGAAAGTATACAATTATTATTATTAATTTTTTGTTGTATATATTTATATATCTATAATTTTTTTGTTTTCAAATATGTCGATAACTATATTCCCGTCATTATCCGTTTTTGAGAGTATCTTGCGCCACATTGTTATCAAAGCCGTATTTGTGTGTTTATTTGTATGTATTAGTAACATTAGTCTCATATATAATAGACACACGGCACAAGTATGTAGCACTTGACTGTGACTCGAGGAATTTTCCTCTTAATAATTTATCATAATATGTGTGATTTTTCGAATTATTGGTACGCATTTAGTTTAATATTTTCACGACTTTATTTTATTGTAATTCTTGTTGTAATTATATTTATAATTTTTTGTCGCTAATAAAGACCTGAAGAGGTTGGAAACCAAACCAACGAAACGTCGTCAGCTAATTGTTGGAGTTTTTATTTTTTATTTAGTATTTTATATGGGTTGACTCTCTCACCGTTGTTCCTGCTTTATTTTAAGCATACATAATGCTGAAAGCAGCGAAGCGATGTATGAACAAAATGAACCAGCGGCAGAGGTCGCGGATCATGTAATAATAAAGAACGAAAGATAAGCAGCAGATGAAGGCATTATCTAGGGATCAATCGACAAAGTTGGCGTAGAAGAAAACCAGAGTGACAACGTAATTAGCGATGCAATGGTTAGTGACAGCTTGGGCAATTTTTCAATTGGTAGAATGTTGAAAATCCCTAGGGTAGAAAATGAGGAAAGTACAATTGCAGAGAATAATTATTCGAGCGATATAAATAAAAGTAATGCTGATTTGACTGATGATTTGACGAATTCAGACAATAAAGATGAAATGAACTCCGCATGGTACCCGAAGAATGATTTTCCTAGATCTCCATTCATTGACCAAGTAGATCATGAAACAACCAAGGGTGTTCAACAAAAGTCAACAACTGGTGTTAATAGTAGTACGATTGAGCCGTTTTGCAAAGCTCAATCAGACTCTGGAAAAGCTGTTATGACGCGCATGATTTTCCGAATAGTCCATGTTCATTCACGACCAAAAACAGTGAAGAAAGGATAATAGGCAGGTAAACGCGCTGGAGTGGAGCGATGAAACTGGTACCAGTCCGATATGGATTCGCTTAAGCACTCAGATAAAGGCGAACTGGAAAGTGATCTTCGGAAAAGAAAAATATTCACAAGATCACTCCAACAAAGACATCCTGATGGGGAAGTTAGTTATTCTATGTATGAAGACCGCAAAGAAGAATCTGTAGATAAAAATTCAGATAAAAATTATTCAATCGGTTCCTTTATTAGCTCTGAAGATAGTTCAGATAGTCAATATACCGATACTGAATTGCAAAGTCTGTATAAAGATGTTATAAAAGGGAAAAGAAATGAATAAGAAGAATAAAAAATTTATGATTGACATTGGTACCCTCGAAATGGATCCAAGTACCTTAAAAAATGAACAGAGAATCTACGATAAAGAAAAAAAAGGGAGCACTTTCACTTATTTTTAAAAAGACGTTATTTAACATATCGATGCAACTGGATCTATTGTACGAAAGCCAGAAGGCTTAGATTGCAAACGAATATTTTACTATTGCATATTAGCCAGGCACGAGATCGAAATAATAAAACTAGCTCATATGATTACGTCGGAGCATCATACAGTATCTATTGGTAATTGTCTTAGTCATTACAGGTATTTTGCTACGGAGGCTAAAAAGTGGCCAAAAGCAAAAATTATAGTAACCGATCATGCGTGGGCCACAATACCAGAGTTTCTACAAATTTATTGTTTGAAAATTCCAGAAGTTTTACCGGATTTCCAGAGGAAAAATACAGAAATTTTCAGGATATCTTTTAATGAATCGTGATTACGAATCATATATAATAAAGTTTAAAAATTATTTTAAGTATATAAAAGTCACTTGTTATAGAAGTTTTATTAAATATTAAGTATATTTTTCTCTAAAAAAAAGATGATTAGTAAAATTACATGTTATAGGCTAGATTAAATATTATCTGCATGCATTGAAATCACATTAAAATACAGTAACTGGTGAAATATAAAATATAACTTTTAAGAGAAAAACAGTCAATATTTTTTAAATAAAATATATGTATATTTATAAGTATATACTCGTGGACTGAGATTCAAATTTTTTTAATGTGAACTTAACATTGCTTCTTTAATATGAACAGTTCGTTTTCTACCTCCTGCAGTTGTTTCGCTTGATCTTGCACCATTTTCTTTCGCTTTTCTTCTAGTTCGTTAATCATTTTCTTCTTTCTTTTTCTATCATTATCTTCCAGCGATTCTTTCGCCCTTTCCTCTCTTTGCTTTTTGAGATCTTCTTCCCACAATCCCCAGGAATTCCTCACGCTATGTATTATTTTTTTCTTAATATTTACATTTTTTATCCCTCCAGCATCATGAACGCCATGCCAAACATGTCGAATAGCGATGAGAGATTTTTCTTTTTGGTTATCAAACAAACATTCATTATTTATAGAAAAACCTCTTTCAATACTTGCGTTCCCATGAAATAATATAAAAATTATCTGCAAAAACTTGCTTAGATTTTGAGAACCATGGCACTTATCAATTATCTCCATCCAAAAATCGTCAAGGCGTACTTTAACGCGATCAAAAGTTTATTTTATGTTGAAACATTAATTTGATAGATTCAACACATTTTGCACCAATGTTTAATGACAAATGATGATATACAGATGTGAGAGTCCAAATTATTTCAGCTTTGGTAATTTCATCTTTTGGTAAATAAGGAACAATATTTGGTGCGCGGTCGCGGTGCTGTTTCGACGGGACACTGGTTTTAGACTGAACACTTTCTTCAGACTGAACACTGGCTTCAGACTACTAAACATTGATTTCAGACTGATTAAGTGTTTTTGATGGCTGATTTGGTACATTATCAATCTTCGATTGGAAATAAGTACTAATTGCTTTTTCTTTAGAGTCATAAGCGTTTTGTTTGGCCTTATGTTTTATACCTTTAGCATGACTATTGACGGCTGTGATACCCATATTACTTAAGGAAAATGTACTGCAACAAAATGAGCAATAAGCGCTATCTATGTCAGAGTCATATGGCTTAAGCCAAGCGTTAAACCTAGGATCTTTAGTCAACTCACTATTAAAGTTGACTCTGTCACCCACCGACATTCTAATTTTTTTTTAAAATCAACAATTAAATTTTTTATTTAAATAGTATGTCATATATTATCTATATAACAGCCCAAATTATTTTGATACTTTTAGTTTTGTTTAATAATATTTATGTCGTGAGTATGCCGTTCCTCATATTTAACTATCTATTATACTAATTGATATTGTTAAAATACTGTGACCTGCAAAAATAGAATACTTTAATAATTAAAATGTTGACCTCATTGTTTTAATTTCAATGAATGATATTGACTTATACCTATTATGTAAAATACTAATGAACGTGTAATACTTCAAACAAGATTTTTTGATGTACATATGCAATGATCGACGTATGCATTCAACCTTTTTCTCTTGGACATTTAGTCGAAAAATGTGCACGAGTTTCATAGACCTATCGACATATTAATTTAAATAAATATTGATAAATGTTAACGATGTAGAGTGCAGAGTACGTTATGGTCTAGAATTTTGCGATATTGTATAGTATTGTATACGTTTGTACGTACGTTTACTTATATCTCCTGAACTAAGATAAATCGATTTTAATTATGAGGTTAATTTTATGGCTTGAAATTTTAGGTACAGTTTGTATATGGCAGAAATTATTTAAAAGGGTTTAGAATATTCGCCGTTTCTGATTTGACGCTCGTACACTCACGACCCCCTGGCGAAAAAAATCACGTGATTGATCGCATAATCAATCGCGTGATGAATCTCTCGATTTCTCACGTAATATATCACATGATTATTTGGCGTGATTCATCATGTGATATATCACGTTCAAAATCATGTCAGAAATCACTCGTAAAATTTAAATATTGGTCCATATTTCAATAAATTTATTTTTGTTTATTTTCCATCTAAATAATTATAAAATAGTTGATGATATTGATAATTCATATAAATAAATCGAAATAAAATAGAAAAAAAATTTCCCTGACCAAGACTTGAACCCCCGTCCTCCACTTGACAATCCAATGTCTTACTACCTGAGCTATTTGTGCTGTTGCAAGTTTCAAATACCTTATCAAATCATACATAAAATATAATTATATTGATCACTTTATATAGTTTATATAGATACTGTAAGATATACAATGGCAATTTCAGAAGTGTTTTTATTATTATTATAAATATATGCAGTACGCGTTATTTTTATAATCTATATAAAATGATAAATATAATTATATTTTATGTATGATTTGATTGCTCAGGTAGTAAGACATTGGATTGTGAAGAGGTGGACAGAGGTTCAAGTCTTGATCAGAGAAATTACTTTTCTATTTTTTTGCGCTTTATTTATTTAAATTATCAATATCATCAACTATTTTATAATTATTTAGATGAAAAATAAACAATTTATTTCAATATAAACAAATATTTAAATTTTACGACTGACTTCTAACATGATTTTACACGTGATATACCACGTGATAAATTACGCTAAATAATCACGTGATATATCACGTGAGAAATCAAGTAACTTATCACGCGATTAATCATGTGATTGATCACATGATTTTTGTTGCCAGGGCCGGTTTCCCCTAGTATAAATTAGTAGTACTCACACGCGAGAAACATTTGATTAAAATAGAAACCGACACATATATTGAATTCAACACAAGCACGTTACCTACCTTTGTTTACAAAAAATAGATAGTTCTTTTCATCCACTTTACATCATAAAAATGTAGAAAGAGTAGAGACATCCAAAAAGGTTATGTCAATCAGCACTTCAATTTTACGCAATATTGATAGATGATTTTTCTTCAAAGGCTTAAAAGTCGGCAAGAATCCGAATATTAATATCGCAGACACAACTAATACGAGACACTTCTATTAATATCCGAGATAAACACAACAAGATCGTACGAGTATCTCGAGTTGTTTTGTCGGCAACATGACAGCGCGTGCTTGTCTTCTTGAATACACACGCATATACAGAGCCGCCAGCGCGCCACCTCGTGGGTTCGTGTGACATGGTTGCTTCAGCGTTTAAGCACGTCGCATTTATGTCGCGTCAATCGCGTTCACGAAAACTCTCGCGTCGATCAATCTTGGCTGTTCGGTTCAAACGACATCGGGAGAAAATTTCCAAGATTCACGCGAAAATTTCAGGAGAATTCCCTGATTCCAGGGGATACAATGAAATTCCAGGAGAATTCCAGGTTTTCCCGGTTTCCAGATTTGTAGAAACCTTGCTATTTAATTACTATTAGATTTATATAAGTTTATTATGTACTCTAACGGTTCTCTAATGCTATTTCTAACGAATATTTGAAAACAAAATATATATACATATATATATATGCGATCACTTTTAGCTTAAGACTATGTCAATTTATAAATCATAATTTAATTACTATTAGATTCATATAAGTTTACAATGTACTCAAACTGTTCTAACGCTATTTACAACACTATTTATAGACGATAATTTTTAGCTTAAGACTATGTCAAGGAGTGCGGTAGCGCCCCGATAGCAAGTATAAGTTGTATACATTGTACCGTTGGGAGCGCCCAGATGGCAAGTATAAGTTTTATATACTGTGCTGTCGGGAGCGCACTGTGATCTCATATATACATTTATTTTGTATTATTATTATTATTATTATTTGCTAAATTCTATAATTTATACTAACTTTAAGGATTTTTTATATAATTACAAAAAATGGATTTACATAGAAACATTAACAACAATGGATCGATGGGTGAGTGTTTATAGTCAAGAAAAAATGGTACAGATTTATACTGCTTTTAGCTTTAGCTATTTAGTTATGTACTTATAATTGCATTGAAATGGTCACATCAACGTATAGGTGTATATATATATATATATATATATATATATATATATATATATACCGTGCCTATATATATATATATATAGGCACGGTATTTCATATTTCTTCTTAAGGGATAACATGTTTAGATGCCAATATGATTATTGTATTTCTTCAAGAATTTTCATGTATTTATTATAAAAATTTTTTAATACATACATTTAGTTATAAGAATATATACGTAATAAATAAAAATTTTGAGATGTGTTTTAGTTATAAGAGCTTTTATATATGTTTTAGCTATAATACAATATGTATACTCATATAAAAATAAGGATTTTTATAAATAAAGTATAAAATATATCATGAATACTGGATTTATATTTGTACTATCACCAAATCCTAAAATCCTATTCCTTCATCAGTAGCATCAAAAACTGATGAAGTCATTGTATATGCCCTGCCTAAATATTATTGGAAGTTTCATATGCCCTCAGGATGGCTAGATGCTTATTGCTCAGAGACTCAGCCAGCGTCTAGATGTGTCAACACCTGAACAAATCAGCCATATTGAAATTTCAACCAATCATGTTTGATAAAATAGGTTCGGTCGGTAACGGAAGCGTCACCGTCGGCAACACTAGTTTATCTCAACTTTTAATCCTGCAAATCCTATTCCAAATTATTCATCCCAGGTTGATAAAGTAAATTACCTCTGAGCTATGGAGGGGGGGAGGTAACGGGGGGCGCCACCGTCGACAGCACTGGTTTATGGGGGGCATCACCGCTGACAGCACGGTCGATATGCAATGCTCTGTCGGTAAAACAGGGATCTACTAATGTAAGTTACCATGTGTCGGTATTTGGTGGCCCATAACCCGCTTGGCCCAGTAGCCGCGCAGCCCCTACTACTACGGTGCATAAAAAGACTACTTCAGTCACAGATTAACAGCGGATTTTAGCCACACTGTTCTATAAAGATAAATTTCAATATCAATTTCAATTTATGCGATTAATACGAAATTATAATAATGCTTTTGCCAGTTTTGTTGCTAAACTAGATATTGTTCCTGGCCTTGGCCCTGAAGTTTTTCGCATTTATGGTCAAACTTATCATAATGCTTATTTATTAAGCCCAGTAACAAATGAAAATATGAAATTTGGACAATTATATATAATAGACAATGAAATAGCTAATGAAATTCGGTTTTCAAATGATATAAAATGCAAAATTACTAAATGAAAATGACAATATCTTACGTAAAATAAATCCTTATGCTAAAGCATACAAAATGATGCAGGAAGTTAAGGAAGAAGAATTAAAACGTGCTCGAAATGCCAATGAATTACCTAGAGAAAAGTTAAAATGTTTATTACGCGGCAAAATTATTATGATAATAAAAACTTTGAACTTCCATCACGTAATGAAGTTGCAGTAGTTTTTGTAGGTGAGGAAAGAGAAACTCCATTTAATCGTGATTTTTGTATTGATTCAAAAATTCAAAACCTGAAATATTTCAATTATAAGTAAACATGTTGATCCTATGATATATCCTTGAATTTTTCATTTCAGACAAGGAGGATGGCAGCAACCTAATTATGAAAGTGAAATCAAAAATAAAACCCAAGTTACAGCTTTGATATATCGTCACTCCGTACGAAGACTAGCACAGTTCAAATTTTCAAACAAAAAGTAGCACAACTCGCGATTTGCAGCGAAGAGTAGCACATTTCAGAAATGCGGTCAAGCACAACTCGCGACTTTAAATTACTTAAAATGTGAGTATTTTACGCTGAAAAAATGAATATTCAGTAAAAAATACAAAATTAAGTAAATCATTTGAATTTTTTCTAGTAATTTTTAGTATAAATACCTTTAACTTAACCGTGCTCAAACCTTAATTATCCGTAGGATTCCAAGTGTACAAATGGTTCATGAAAACCTGGACAAAGACAGACAAACCTCAAAGTTTAAAAAGGTTTCGGAAATTTTAGAAGGTCTCTAGAAAAAGTGAATAATTTTAAAAAATGTTTGTAAAAAATTATTGTATTTGTGAAAATAATTTTAAATTTGGTAAAAAGTTGTAAATTGTGAATATTTAAAAATGTTCATTAGAGACAGTTTCGCAAAAATCAGGAAATTTTTATAGAGATTCGTTGTTTAAGTTGTAAGAAAGTTTGAGTTGTGCTAGTCTTTGCGGAAAATTTCGAGTTGTGCTAGTGTAGCGTGCGTGAAATGAGTTGTGCTACTTATAACGGGAAATTTCCACAGGCCTACTCTTCGTAGGGAGCGACGATATTATTCCTTTCAAGTGTACAAAATGAATTTAATCCTTGTTTAAATTTAGATAAATTAACTCAACAATATATAGTCGATTCATGGTGTAAAGTTGAAGGAACGAGATTATTTTATAATAGAAATCAGCAATCAAAATTAAGAACTGAAATGTATCGTGGATTAATGGATTATGTAACAAATAAAGCTCAATCAATTAATGTCAGCATTGGCAAAATGGTTATTTTACCATCAACATCTATCAGAAGTCCACGTGTGGCGGTTAGTGCTGGGCAGCATCAGCGCCAGCGCAAACAGACGCTCCAGCCCAGGCCCGACTTCTCTTAACGAGTCTGGCCGTCATCGAACTGAGAGCGCTACCAGGCCGATGCCACACTGTGGCGAGCAGGTAGCGCGCACCTGTTCGTTATTCTGGGCTCGGCCGCCAAACATATTAGTCGCATTTGTAAATACTAGCCATTAAGTCTGTGTAAATAAAAGTTAACTTTCTCGGTTCGCAATTCGCGTGAGAAGTCGCGTGTGAATAAAAACTACATCATTACGGGTAAAATTGTATTCAGACCAAGTCTGTTCCGTACTGGGGGTTGAAGAATATACGTATACTGTTATCCAGAGTAAACAGTGCGTAATAAGTTTTATTTCTACACCTCTGCCACGCCAGGCGTACCTGTTTCTATACCTACACGCTGTCCCCTTCTGTAGATGTAAGAGTTCGCGTTACGAAGATGAAGTCAAAAACAAGTGTAAATTGATTGTTTGCATCACTAAATCGGTTATAAAAAGCGCAACATCACACAATGTAGAAAATGGACCCAATATATCGTCGACGTAATTATGGACGAATAATAAAGTACGGATCAAATCGTTCTGTTAATAATCAATTTGTAGTCCCATATAATCCTTATTTATTGTTAACATTTAATTTTCATATTAATGTCGAGATATGCAGCACTGTAAAATCAATTAATATTTATTTAAATATTTATATAAAGGTCCCGATTCCGCTTTAGTAGGTTTTAAAAAAGAGAATGATTAAAATAATGAGTGATATTATACATCTAATAATTTGAATAAGATCGCTAATGTTTTAAATTACGATAAAATAGAACAATATTTAGCTATCCCTACTGAAAAAATCGCGCGAAAATCGTACGATAATCACGCGATACATTAGAAAATGTCAAAAAAAGTTTCTCACGCGATTATACTGAAATAAATTTTTAAATAAACTAAAATTACCATCCAGATAATAAATAGAACCTACAAGGACGTGTAAGTTATAAGGACGATTTAAATCTAAAGATATCAAAGACTACGATGGTTCAGTGGTAGAACGTTTGCTTCATAATCTGAGGATCCCGGGTTCAAATCTCCGCGAGTCCGATTTTTTTCATGGTAATATTTATTCAAAACTAAATTCTAGAAGCAGCGTACAAACTAGTAGTACTAAAAAATAAATCTATGATAATTCTCATATGATTATTTTCAGCCGGGATATATTGAAACGGTCCACGATTGGTTAAGACTCGAACGCAAAGGATTCGAGACCCGAGGTTAGTGAAGCGGGAGAGGAGCACACTCGGAGAACGATAACAGTCTTTTATCCACCCGGTAATATCCATTGAGTAGACAAAAGACCTCACTATCCTCTGTAATGGCCGTGCCACCAGAGGAGAGCTGCTAGTGTGTAGAGGGAGATGAGTAGGGTATTCCCGTTACGCATATCTCGCACACTTAGGTAAACTACGCAGCTATTAGACTGATGTGTAAGGTACTACCATTTCACCAAAAGCCTAGAACCAGATGCGCCACCTAAATGTAGGGTACTACCATCCTACACCGATGACGCTACTGATGGGAGGATGGGAGTGGGTAATGCTAAAAAGGGTTAAAATAGTTTATGTGTTTTAAATATCTTTCATTTATTTAATCAATATTTATATATAAGCGATACTGGATCTCAGCCCACAGGGAGAGGGAGTGGACTGCACGTATACTCTTCGAGAGCCTGAGGCTCATAGACTACTAGGTATGAGTACTACCATTCGCATGTTACTCAAGTGAGAGCCAGGTCATTAATGCTTGCTGCTGGCTCCGGGGTTCCTTATATACCCGGGATGCTCCCTCTCTCCTGTGATTGTGGGGATGTCTTTGGCCAGGATGGACCAGGAGAGCCCACTGCTCTCGGAGAAGATGCGGGTGAGAGACTGAAACAATCGAGTGGTAAGAATGGTGTTTATTGATAGTGATGTACACGGCTCGGAGGCCTCAGGTATACTGCCTCGCGCAGGAGGCTTCGCGCGCTCACACGCTCGCCCTCGCTCTTGACTCAACATGGCGGCTCTCCCCACTCCTCGGTAGAGAGAGATGGTGATGCAACACCCCACATGTTATCTGCGCGCACGCCATCTACCAGCGCTTAGGTAGACTATTTACATGTAGTTACTAGCGCCACTTGGTCGGTAACTTGCCTATGCGAGGCAAGTTATCTGTTGCTGTTCTCATATCCCCCGGGTTTGGCCTGCCGTCTCAATATTGTCAATAATATTAATGCGGGCTTCTTTCGATATGCTATCTAATTTTTCAATATATTCTGACATTAAGATTATTATGTATTATAGTATTGACATTTGATGCATATTTCGTATATTTTTAAATCTTATTTCTTATTTATTTTAATTATTTACTACTCTTATTTTTAAACTATTGCATATTTGATATGATTTATTATACTTGATTATTACAACTATTCAATTTATATTTAACTCTAATAATATTTTAATAGATTAACAGTTAAATTTAGTTTATTAAAAATTTAGGTAATTATATTTATTTACTCATTGTTATATTGAAAGAATGATAGTTTCAACCCTGTCAAATGCAAAGTGTATTATTAATAAATTAATAAACTCGGATTAAAATCTAATTTTTTCCCGGTCTACATTCTCTCACACACACACACAGACACACACATATACACACACACGCACATGCACACACAGACACAGACTTTTCCCACTTTCGCATTTATTTATTAGTTTCTCGTCCCTTTTAAACATATTTACATTTCGCATACTTACTACTTAATCCCTTTCCTTACTTCCCTTCTGTTCTTGATCTAGCCAATTTTTCAAATTGTTTGCAATAGTAATTCTAACACATTTTTTTCAATCTCCTTACCAGTGCCCACTCTTTTTTCCACTTCCTCCGCCCATTTTCTATCTATTTTTCCCTAGCTTCCCTACATACCCATACATGTTTGAAAGACTCCCTTGTCTCCCTACTCATTCTTCATGTAGTCTCCTTAAATCCTTTACTCAGCTCTGTCCTACCTATATTCCCACACCTAATCCTAGCCCATTGCTCTTTAATATTGACACTGACCTCGCTGTTTTCCCAGTACTTTTCTTTTTTATAACTATTTGAATTTCCTGTTCCATCTTTATTTTCAGTCCCTTTTCCAAATTTTTCGTTATCTCCCTTACATTCCTTCTTCAAACATTTCTCTTAAAGTTTGACCATCCCCTATCTCTTTGAATGAATTTTCCACTTCCTTGCCCCATTTTATTGGATACCCGTTAATTATCCCCCTAAGTTCTTCTCTCAGACATATTAATGACATATTAATTCTCCTTTTTACATTTTTTGAATTTGAATTAAATATTTATAACATTCAAAATTTTCCCCTTTATCCCCCTTCTCTTCTAATTTTTTAAATACGATTTTTCTATCCACCGTGTCGAACGCCGTTTTGAAGTCTATAAGTCCCGCGTAGAGTTTTCCTCCTTTAATTTTTAGCTTGTTCCCAATCAGACTATTTATTACAAAGTGGTGCTTTTTTAAATTTCAAACTATGCATATAAGGATGTTTTTCAACAAAATAGTTTTTTATTTAATTTTCTACGACTTTCAGGATTTAAACGTGATTTATACATGAGTAACCCACATAGCATGAAACGTTTGAGAAACGTTTCAACAACGCTTTTAATACGTTTCAGAGAATAAAATAAATATTTTTGGTAAGTTTATACGCGTTTCGGTAACGTTTAGGCAATGACCTAATGAAAAAGCTTCAGTGAAAATCAGATGATTTTCAGGTGCTTTTCAAGGGAAAAGCGTGACAATTTCGTATTTGACTGGCAGATGATTTTCAGGTGAAAAGCATGTGACCTCTTATTTTAAAAACCCAATTTTTTTGCATTTGGTTAGCAGATGATTGTTAGATGAAAATCATGTAACCTTTTATTACTTTAAAATATTATGTTTTGGATTTATATTTGCTACAATTTAATAAACTTGATAACCATTATTATTATTATTTTTTTATAATAATGGTTATAATGCTAGCTTGTTCGCGTTCACTATCTCGAAATAATTATTCAAAAAGACTGTTGATATTTGGTGATAAATTTTATCGTTGGCAAAGATTAATAGAATCTTTTTGAATATTATTTATATTATTATTTATATATTTTTGAAATTGTAAATTGCTGATTTTAATTACTTTTCAATAAGTGTACAATGATAATAAAAATTTAAATTGATAGAGAGAGAGAGAGAGAGAGAGAGAGAGAGAGAGAGAGAGAAGAGACTAAAACACTTACATGTGGATATGAGCGTTCTTGTGGAAGAGAATCCTACCGTTATTGATAATACTACGGATATTAGAAGTATTTGTATTTTCATGTAAGTTCTTCGAAATATGTACATCTTGCCATTACCAAATACGTTACATTACTAATATCAAAAGAGCATTGTATATGTATAGATGAAATATATTTTGTAATAAAAAACATACAAATTTACCAAATACTTATTTAGTATTTTTAACCACAAATAAACTTCCTGACCCCGTCGAAACGATCAACGTTGAATCAATGCCGATTTCAATATTGATTTCAGTCTGAAATCAGCGTTGATTCCATATTGATTCAAGCTAAATTCATGTTGAATCAAAGTTGAAGTGTCGAAATGGCTAAGTGGTCAAGTCATTCATCTACTATTCAAAAGGTCTCGGGTTCGAGCCTAGATTTTAGCGATCTTTTATTTTTACAATTATTTATTTCAACTCTGATTGAACCCTGAAATCTAGCACTGAATTCAGTCTGAAATCAACGCTGAATCCACGTTGCGTTTTCGGATTAATTCAATTCTGATTCAACATGGATTAAGCATTGATTATCACCTGATTATCATTAACATTTTATCTCATATAAACGCATATTTATAACTATCAGCTTTAATAAAAATTTTGAGCTGAAATCACCTGATAATCGGCTGACGTTTTGGCATGATTATCAACTGATTATCAGCTGATTATTAGTTGATTGTCATCTGATATTTTTTAGTAGGGTCAGAAATAAGTGTTGATTCCATACTGATTTAATGCTGAATCCATATTGAATCAAAGTTGAATTAAAAATCAGGTCGGATTAATTATCCGACCTGATAATCAGCTGACGTTTTAGCATGATTATCAGCTGATTATCAGCTGATTATCAGTTGATTGTCATCTGATTTTTTCAGTAGGGGACGTAACAATACATGTCTATTCCAACTCTCGTGCAATAGACTAGCTTTCTGCTGTTTAAGTCGGTGCGGTCTGAAGTTAGCTACTGGGTGCATTTTCTTCACTTCCGATCGCCAACGCTGTTTCTGGATAAGTTTTTGGCGTGTGGGCAGCGAGAGCCTTAACAATCGAACATATTACTTCAGATAAGCAGAAGAAGTAGGATATAGATATATAAAGCAATTCTTTAGTCTCTATATTCTTCTCTAAAGACAAAGATGCCATTTTATCAGTTCAATTCGTTGACTGGTCGCTTAAAAGAATCTTCCCAATTACAGCCTCTATATCCTATAGTAAGTTATTTTCTTTAATATTGTATTAAGTACTTTGCGATAAAAAGTATTCAAAAAAGTTAGATTCTCCACACAATTTTAATTGTTAACAAACAACATTAGCTGTATGGCTTATTAATTAATCAGGGTGGGACATTCTTGAATATTTTCTGCTATCTGCTATTCATAGTACAAATATTTTTATCATGACTGGTGATCGCCATGTTTCAAGCCAAAGTAAATTGCTGATGTAACAATTGAAAATGTCATGTCTTATCTATTTTAAACATAGTTGAAGGCTGGTATTTTATATCTGAGCAAATTTTTTTTCTCCAACAATTAAAAATTTTTTATTATGATCGTATGATGGGTAAAGTAGTATACATTTGAATAATATTTGAACAGTATACATTAGAATCATAATTAGGGTCATATGTGTATAAATCACAACACTGTAATTCATTATAATAAAATTGAATATATTTATATTCTATACTTTAAGAAGGGTAATTAAGCAGTAATAACTGTAACCTAACTTTCAACAATTTGCCTTATTAAAGGTAGCATACACAAATAACATAGAGAACCAAGCAAAGCTAATCGAGTGTTTTATTCCAGAATGAGTGTAAAAACTTCAAGTAAAACCAAGGTTATGGCTCTGTATATCCCAAAAACCCTTACAGAATAAAAATCCTTTATAACAAAAAATAATTTATCATATACTTGTATATTTACATCACTAAGGTTTATTTACTACACTAAAGTCTAGAGAATAAAAACAGGCACTGGGAAGAATAAATGCTTCGATTTCTTCTTTGGAAAAGTATAAATTATTACTTTTATACTTTCGACTAGGACAAAGCAAATAAAAGGTACAATTTAATCTTTTCCAAAAAATGAAATTTCAGTCAGACATTTTAAAAGAATAAACCGCATGGTTTGTTCTTTCATAAAGAATAAATCTAGCCTTCTAATCTTTTGTAAAAAATAAAATTTGCTCCGTCATTTCGAAAAAATAAATAGCACAATTTATTCTTTTGTAAAGAATAAATCTCAAAGTTTAATCTTTTGTGAATAATAAAATTTCACTCTGCCATTTCGAAAGAATAAATGCTGAGTTTTATTCTTTACCAAATGGTTTAATCTTTATAGAGTGTTTTGTATATACTACAATACTGAAGGAATAGATCCTAATTTTTATTCTTTACATGATTCTAACTTCAGACACCTCATATGGCTTCCTAATGGCTTTTAATGAAGTCTAAAATTTAATATTATTACAAAGTTTCTTCTGTGTGTGTGTGTGTGTGTGTAGAGGAAGCTTTGTAATAATATTAAATTATAATATAAAATGTCATTAAAAGCAGTTAGGATATATATATATATATACACACACACACACACACACACATCAATTCATAAGTCCAGTCCAACCAGTTCATATTATACCAAATAGTTAGTAATGATGAGGTATATAATGAAGTCTACAATGTATCGTCATTAATATTCAAGCAACCAAATCTTTTGTAAATCTCATTTCTGTATCCCTTTTTTACTTTGATCAAGCCAACTATTTTATCCATATATGCAAATGACAAAATATTTCTACTGGCTCTATTGCGCAATAGACGTTGCAAAAAATGACGTCATTTTTTTCAAGGATGCTTACAAGGAGTGAATTTTTATACATTTAATTTGTTGATGTATATTCAGAGATTCAAGTAAATTAGTACAGGAGCATAATGTTTACGCTTTCTTAAACTGCTAGGTTTGCAAGAATAAGAACAATAAATTATTTTATGTTATAATAATTTTAATTCTATGATGATTTTCCTGAATCGCAGATGACTGAATACACAAATCCATAATTTAATTTTACTCAAATATTTGACACTGATTCTGCAGTAAAGCATTTGATTTACTTTGTAGACACATTCTCTTTTTTCATATGGTTTTAAACCTTGACCTATATATGTAATTATTGCAATCATATTGCTTAAATGAAATTTTTTTTTCTTGATTTCCCATGTTTTTCTATGCCATTTACAATGATTACAATCATTATCTCACTTTTAAATTTTGCTACAAATAGTACTTTTGCTTTAATAAGGCAAGTTAAGGTAACAGTTAAATTATAGTTCGACTGACATGATTAATAAACTACTTTTACTTTCAGTCATGTTATAAAAATATAACAATCTATATTTGTTTCGTATAGTCAACAGATCCACTGAATAAACTTAATCCTCCAAATATGATCTGGGATTCTATTAAAACCAAGACTTTAAAAACAACTTCAACATCATCAGCAGCTTTTTCTACATTAGACCCAAAGTTGATTGCTAAGTATAAAAAATTTCAGGTAAAAAAGTTTTAAACTTGTTGGAATCTGTAATGTAATGTATTTCATAATTATAAAATGATTTTTTTAGGCAAATCTTGAGAAACCAGTATATTTGATGGGTGGAACACCAGATAAAATTTTATTTGGTATAACCTGTGTTCTGGTAGCAGCTGGAGTTATTAAAAGTCTTAAATTATGTTATGATATGGCTAATCCGAAAAAAGAATAAGAAATTATTTCAAAAAATTAGAAATTATGAATTTATTGAATTATAAAGAAACAATAATTAAACTAGTTAAAACATATTCTGGCAATTATATAAAATTTAGTTAATAAATATTACAGTACGTAAGATTACAGTCAAATAATTCATCAATTTTGCAGTAAGGTAGTACTACGCATACTGTGGTAGTCAAAACAAGTCCACTTTTTATATTTTGTTTATTTGCGAGATACACATAATAATAGAACTTACATAAATTAAGTTACATAATGTATTTTTTTAACTAGATTGGAATTACAAACACGACGTACCACGCAACATGCAAACATCAACAGCTGAAAAAATTGTCTGATACGTCGTGTTTGTAATTCTAATCTAGTACAAAAAATATACTTTTTGTAACACATGCACGATTTCTGCGTTTTTTTGACCCAAAAAGCGAGCGTAAAGTGTCCTTTTTTTCCTGGCCTGGAAAAGACGGGCAAAAAAAGTTTTTTTTGCCCACTTTTTGAAAATTTTAAAAAATGAACATATGCTTATAAATATATACATATATACGTAGATATATATTTGTTTATATTTATATCATACTGGGAGAAGCCCTTTCAAAAAGGTCACCTTAACCCATTAACGTCAAATGTGCACGTTTGCTCATGCCCATTTTCAACTCTGTATAGAAGAATCAAATCGATCAGGAATGATCATGCAAACCATGTTTTCTGATAGATTTTTTAATGAACTTTCAGAATCCGGGGTGAAAATTTTTGAAAAAATGCTTTTTTGAGCCTTATTTTTGCGATTTTAGAGGAAAAAATGTGA